>JAGDQP010011635.1:29545-52471 GCA_022664845.1 Lepisma saccharinum
AAAAAAAAAAAAAAAAAAAAAAAAAAAAAAAAAAAAAAAACATTCATCCGGCTTCCCGGTTGGCGTGTGTTCTTTCTTTCGTGATATATTTTCAGTGTTGCCTGCTAGGACATATCTAGAGAGATCCAGACCCACCCCCGAAATAATTATAATCAGTGTTCGATTTTTCGGGGGGATGCCGGGGATTTTCCCTGGTACGTGAGGATTTTATCCCCGATTGTTGATTCCTGAATATCATCCCAACCAGGGATAAAAATCCTTGTATTTCTACCCAAACAGGTAGTATCTTGAAACTTATCAACAATCACTAGTTTATTATCCCCTCTTCGTTATTTATAACAAATGCAACACTGATTATAGTTATAATAATGTTTGAAAAGGCTTTATTTGGCTACATACAGCTTGATCTGCCACTAGTGTGCCAAATAAATACAAATATAAACATTATATACATATCCATAAAAAAGATAGTTACAGAAATGAGGGGGTTCAGGCGGTAATAGGGGGAGGGTGTTGGAAGGTAGTCGATTAGGGCCCAGTTGGTAGGGAAGAATATGACATTTAACTGATGTAACAGGAAAATCTAAAAAAAAAAAAAATGTTAGGATGGGCGACCGCTGGAATCGCTCCCAGGACCTTCCGTATATTCAGCCAACGATCGACCAACTGAGCTCGGCATCTCAGTATGTGATCTGAACTTAGAGTGTGTAAGTTAGAAGGTTATTTCTCAGTACAATGTAAGAACAACAATCTAACCTAACATTTTAATAGGAAACGGTCCATGTGACAGTGGGTGCAAATGATGTAACTTTAATCCACCGCAGGTCTACCAAAAACCAAAATTATCAAAACACCTTTTCCGACGTAAAGAGTATAGTTTTCTAATTGGATTCTCAAATCTTAAAAATAAGTGTAAGTGCGACTTGTGGTAAAGTAATAGATAATTGAAGACCTGAATTGAAAAACATCCCAAGTTTACCGGAGTAATTTTTCAGGAGGAAAGGAAGACAGTCCAAGGTCTTTGTATGTTATCCTATTCAGCGGAAATTATTTTGTATTAAAAAGGGTTTCTGTGGTGGGATTAGGATGTAATATTTATGCAAGTGGATAGCCCTTGAAACATAGATACCGACGAACAGAAAAAATGCAAATACGAAAAAAGTGGACCTGGGATGTTTTTCAATTCAGGTCTTCAATTAGAGTGTTGATATATTTACTTTGTTGGAGTGCTCGCATTTATGAACGCCTTGCTGTTATAAAGATTTCCATTTAAAAAAATGCTTAACACTGCTAAAAATATACAACACTCATATTTTATTTTCAGAGCCTTATTTTCTTTTTAATGCCTAATTTGAGATTTTAAAGTGCCTATTGTAGGTGCCTAAAAGTTAATTTACAGAGTCTAAAAATTCTCTGTTATGCAGATTTTAGTAGATCCCATGGACAGTCCACTTAAACTAGAATCACCGAAAGTCATCCCAAGTTTACCCACTCACACCTCAAGTTTTCCAAATCAATTTTCTCCTTCCCTGTTTGTGCTAGGAGCACAAAATTGGAAGATTTTCTATTTGAAAATATATATGAATGTACATTGTCAGAAAATTAAAAAATCTCTATTGGGGAGTCCAGTGGCGTATTTAGAGATGCAGCCCCCCTACGAAATAATACGTGTTGAAAATTTTGTGCTTACGCTAGAGTGATTTAGAATGTAAATGTGATCTATTCAAAAAATACAGTCGTTGCAATTCTCTGTGAAACAGTATAATAATAACGTTCCATTAATAATTTAGTTGTAATATACATAAGAAATAAGACTGCTATCCCTTTGGAGCACCTGCATTTACTTAATGTTGTGGCGGAGCTCATTAAAATATTTAATGATAAATAATATTTGGCGGAATAACACAAAATCTGTGCAGTGTTCGAAGTGGGAAACAAAGAGTATGTTTCCCTAATATTTACCTCGACATATAAAAAAAGTGGCATATTACGACACTCGTACGGTGTATTTCAGTAACGGTATGTTCTTAACTCTCAAAAAACAAAGCCAATATGTCAAACTGGTGCATACCGCCTCACTTCGGCCACTGCAGTGAATATAGTGCTTTAATTTAATGATATGAATAAGATTGTGATGTTGATGATAATTGCTGAGAAATGAGTGTTATTGTGAAGAAGCTGATGATGATGAGTGATGATGAATGAATGAACATTATGATTGTGATTGTACATACAACGGTGGACAAAAGTATTGGAACAAAGCGATTTTTGCTCTAAATATTACTTCAATTGTGTAGATATTAACCATAACAGATCATAAATGGCAACACAAATTTATTTCACTTAAATAATAATAATTTTAGCTGAAAAATAAAACTTGAATGTAATTTTGTAATTCATAAGGATTTGCAAAGGAAAACGTAATTTTATAACCCAACAAAAAAAAAGTATTTGAATATCGTCAACTCAGGTAATGGCTTCTTTTTCTCCACGAAACTGTTCAAAGTTTCTTTGGCATTGAATGAACGTGTTTTTCAGCTAATCTTGGACCTATTTTTAGCCTATCTTTTCATCTATTTTAAACGATTAAGTTTTCCTACTAATTATCAAGTTTATCGGGAAATGAAGTCAAATATTACATAACAGGTACAAGATGCTTTTAATGGTCGTATGTGCGTGTTAATATGAAATATTTAGAAATAATTATTCCATCTTAAACATTAAAACGGGACGAGTGTGTGTCCATAAAATTAATTTTTATCTTTATCTTTAAACACACACACACACACACACAAAATAAAAATTAAAACACACCTGAACATTATATACACCGTATATGCACAACTTATGTCACGTACAGTATGGTACTATGATGTATTTCTTTCTTCTTCAGGAGATGTGATCCGAAGTGACATCTGCACGGATGTGACGTCCAGTGACGTCTGCATGGAAGCAAGAGGAAGAGCCTAGCAATGGAGCCATCATTGATCGAACCAACGGAAATGTGACAAATACGTCTCGAATCAAGAGAAATGTTTTCTGAAATAATAATTATATTCATTGTTGGCTCTCTGGTAAGTGTTGTTTGGTAATCCTTTAGTTCCTCTCCTCCTGTTACATTAATGTACTACGCGGAAATAACGCAGTAACTTTTAGACGTTTTGGCTGCTGTTACAGATTTGGACAACTTCTCTCAGCGCCATCTAGTATCTCCCAAAGGAATGTCCCTTTCTTAGTTTGTAGCGACACTTGAAGACTTCAAGTGAACAATCACATGTTTATACAAGGCGGACGCCATGTCTAAGAAGGGAACTTACGCTGCAATTTCTACAAATGTGTAACACTGGGCATGAAGGTTACTTTTTCCATATGTATGTTGTACAGCAACTCGAGAAATTACGGACTACAAAAACAAACACAAAGACTAATAACGTAGTGCATCTACTCGTATTAGACTCAATTACTTCATACGCCTCATGATATGTATTTTTTAAATGTATATTTGGTTATTTTTATTGTTGCTTCTTTACTTAGTTTTTCATACTTCAGGTACAATCACGGTATTCGCCTTTTGAGACTGAGGAAAGATGATCGGCCGCTGGTACTGAGCCCAGGACTTCGTGAAAGCTCTACCAAGCTGAGCTACTGCCCACTCGGTGCATTTATGTAGAGAGATCGATAAAACTCACATTCGTGCTAAACGGACATGAGTTCTTTATTATTATGTCTTTTAGTGGCCGTTAATTCGTCACCTGTAGGTCTGAGGATATGGTCGGAACGCAAGAAAGGTTGGATTATCAGAGGAGCACAAATAATTAGTACAACAAAGTACTCCAAATTCATCGTAACGTGTTTATGCTTTTTCGTTGCCATAGATTGTTTGTTACTGCGGCGATGAACTTGCGAGTTCCATAAGCCATAGTGTAAGTAAGTAAGTATAATGGGATGAGTACTCTACACTTAAAAGCCAATTTTAAACACAAACAAATTGTACAACTTTCAAATGTCACTGTTTTAGCATCAAACATGCACTCGTAAAGTAAAGCTTCAGAACGCACGCACTGATTAAGTGTCAGCAGTTAATTGACTCAACAAGTACGAAGCATTTGAAGGACAGATACAGACATATGCCTATATTCCTCTACCTCCGTCATGGTCGGATTATGCTAGGAGTGGAACCAACGGATGTCGGATTACCGCGGTTCTAGTGTATTAGATATACGGAAGCCGATCGAGTTGGTCGATCTCTTCCTGTACTTTGCTTGGGAATTTGGTACCGAATCTGTCTTTGCAACACATTTACCTTTGAATATGTCGCTTAGGTATCCTTGCAACGGATATTAGCTATATCAAAAATAGAAAATCTTTACAGAGAAAACGTTATGTGGTCGTCATACGCTTCTAAAAAATACTCTTGTGACAAAAGCACACAATTCATTTAGTGCGCTTTCCAGTTTTTTTCCTCAGCACACCAGGCAAATCCCGGGATGGCACCTTCAATATAGGCTTTGGTCGACACCTTCCCGAATCCTTTCCCCTCATGCATGATATTTATAAAATGTTCCCATAAGGTATAACATACTAAAGAAAGTGTTGCTTCAGCAATAATAATTTTTGGACAGTTATTAATGCCACTTAAACATGGTGTTGGTTTTTTCTGCCCGGAGACTGTTTGGTGATCCGATTCTCTACGAAACCCATTGCGACCTGAGCCAAAGATTCCAAAAGGCCTTAAAATTCAATTTCCAAACGTTTGTGAGCAACGTGAACCAGTGGTGTTTTTTATTGCCTTGACTGACTTCCATCGCATGAAGATTTTATAACGTGGTAAGGACGCGACCTCCTGTTTTAACTGGACCACAAACTACATGTGTTCCTATCAGGATCGAAGTTGGGATATTTTGATTACATGGCGTCAAGCGAAAGCACTAATGCATCGGGGAAATTCATTACAACTGAGGAAGCGAATAAACTCTTTTCATGTATCATTGTTGTTCTGAAATAAATCGCTATTGAAATACAGCTTTAAAAAAAGTGAATATCCATGCTATATTGTGACTAGCTAAAATTAAACGAAGCAAATACAGTTTAGGACAAAATAACCAAACTTACCTACTAATGTAACCTAACTTAACCAAAACTAAAGTTAACTAACCTCAGCTAAGGTACCCTAAAGAATCTTGAGCAAGAAAAATAAAAAAATAAAATAAAATTGAATGAAAAAAATTACCCCAATTTGAAAGAGAACCAATAAAATTAATGCTTTATCTGTGCTTCCCACTTGAAAATAGCTGAACAACAATCTAAAAGTCACTAAAACCCTTTTACCAATGTTAAAATTATGTGTGTTTGTCGCTAAAGCGTATAACAAAGTAACTAAATTCACACTACAGAAAAATAAGAATCTTTAGTAGCTAAATGAGTATTAAAAATCGCTAGATTTAGCGATAATGTCTCTAAATTAGCAATACTGAGTGCGATATTGTAGTACTTGTAACGATGGAGTCCATAACATTCTTTATTTCTTGTTTCAGATTGCCTTTGTTAGTTTCTTGAGGGAGTATGACAAAGTTTATCGACCTATGGAAGTCCACTACTACCCACCATCTCCTTCAGGACCACGATTAACTAGTGAGTTCTTCCCGTAGTTTATTGTTCATTAATATTAGTTCTAATGTAACGAACAACTGCTACCTACTCGGTTACCTCCTTGAAGTTAAATACATTAACTTTTTTAGTTAGTTCATTACTATTACAACAAGGATTCATCCAATTCTTTACTAAAATTACAACTAGTGTAGTGAAGGGAACAAGTAACCAGTCCACTGCTGCAATTTTTCGTTATATAAATACAACATTTTATATTTAAATAAAATCCCTGAGATAACATATATTACGGGTTGAGTGTTGTAAGTCAAGTCTGCCTGAAAATTAGAATAAACGAAGAAAATGTCAGTATCTTTATAAGTCGAAATTTCATTCAGGTAAACCTTTGTAAGTCGAAGTTTAGGGAGTTGAACGATCTGAAACGAACGAGATAAGGGGTTAGATGCTAACACCACTACCAGTGCTCTCCCAGCGAGGGTTTGTTACGTCGTGATAAGCACGCAGTTAAGAGTTACATATGATGGGAAGTGAAAATGCAGGGCTCTAACTATAGAAGAGAAGTGTTCGTGAGTTCCGGACCTCTATATCTCGAATTTTCATATTATTCATCTCAATAAGTCGAAATATTCGATAACTCGAATTTTGTCTTTTTTCCTTTAGATTCAAAATTCCACTGTATTGATTGTCCGAGAATCGGTACAATTTAGCTGACCGGTACCGGTTTGCGGACCAACTGTTGAAAACCCACTGATACGGGGTACCATAGATTATGAACCTAGCTCGTGGAATGTGTGGCAATATTTACAGCGAAAAATGTACATAGAAATATTGGGAAAATCTTGCAATGTTCGGAGGTGATTTTTATGAAGAAAAAAAAAACATCCATTCCGTTCCTACGAGATAGCACTCTGTGTAACACTGCGGAAATGACCCAGGCTTGGATAGAACAACAAGGCATCCAGAAAGTCAGTTGGTCACCGTTTATGACGTCTGGACTATGCTTGAGTGTGCAGTACGACGTTCCCGAAAACCTTCCCATAGAGAGCCGTGGATACCAACTGGGTCAATATTCCACAGGTAAAGCAAGAATTCACTAATTTTATACCGGGCCAGGTTAAGGCCTTGAAGAGAGCACACAGTGGAACAAATAAAATTTAATGTACAGTATATCTATTGCGTTGTACCTGTGGTTGCCATGTACTCAATAAACTGCAATATTCTAATTTCAGGGTATCTACTTACTTAGGGGTTGTCTCTGTATACGTGATTGTCAACTTGATTTCTTATCATCTCCCTTTATGTTTTAAAAAAAGTTAATAAACTGAGTATACAAGTACAGTCTTTGTTGTATGTATCTTCGTTGTATTCAAGTTTTGTTCTTTATACTGAAAGTCTCTCTCAACAACTACATTTACCAACCCAAATAATTCTGAAAAGTACTCACGTTTCTCAAAAGAATACAAGTAATGAAACTAGTTGCTACATCAGATGCTTATTTTTTTAAATAGTCGAGTGAAGATACAGTACGCTAAAGTTTGCAAAAATTGTCTTCCGTCACTTTAAATAGGGTAAAGTTGCCTAATTTTGAGGTATTTTTTCAAAGTCTGAATTTTTGTTATAATTTTAATAATGATGTTTCTTAGTGACATAATTCTGAGTATCTGAGAATTTCTGTCTGGCTTTGAATATCTGGCTTCTTTTCTCACTGGTAGATGTCTTTGAGATCAAGAACTTATTTTCTTACACCCTGATAAAACGAAGCTTATGATTGGTTAGGATTGCTATATTTCAGCTAACAGGAAATGCTCAACTAATCATAGAATTTTAATTTAGCAGGATCTATAAGCAAATAAGCTATCTAGGTCAGAGACATCAGAGGGACTAAAGATTTTCCAAGTCAGGAGCAACTGCGTTGACTATTTCTCTGTGTAACCGTTCTATATGATTGTACCTTGGGTTTAATGATCTGCAAGGGACACTCTTACAAGGGAAATTATTAGATCACAGAAAGCTTTGTTCCTACGCTATCACAGCTAGTGCCAGTACCACATTCATAATATGGCTCCACAACTACGCTTATAGGCACAACGATACGGGTCATGTGATCCTATTTACGTGTCGAACAATACCAACACGTATTTTCTAAATAATAAATTTGTTGACATTTTTTGTGTTGTAGACTTGACATAGTCTCTTTCTGATTTCTTGTAGATGCCAATTTGTGTGGGCTTTGTTACTTGAGTGCTCCTCGGTTTCCTCGTCACTTCAGCGACCTCAGCCAGGCTCCTTCTCCAGCTGCACGATCCATTAGACCTTACGTCGCTCCGTACCCGATAAACAACGAGTTCCACCGAATAGATCCTCTACAACCCCCGCTACCAGGACCCTGGTACAACACACCACAAATCTATTTCATACCCTTCAGTTCATCTACGCCAACAAATCCGTTCATGTACGGACAGAATACAGGAAGATATATTCAATTTTTGCCTACAAGCCGCGGAGTCACAAATCTACAGCTGTTGTCAGCTCCAACGGCCAATCGCACGATGAGTTTCAATATCAATCCGCCCCCACAGGCTAATTACAACTACTACACGGAGCTACTTCCTCGATATTCAAGTCCGTTCCCAGTGGCTACTTACGACTACTACACGGGGCCTCGATATCCAAATTTCCAGCTGTATCCATCCTATTCCTCACCCACTGCAGGACGTTGCACAACTGGACAGAGTTTTGGAAGCAACATCAGCAGCTTTCCTCAAACATATGGTCCAACGGCTGGTCGCTGTAGCGTGGATTCTTCTCCTTTCTCACGGCGTTCGTTCCTGGATGATGAAGATATGGACACAACACCTGTACGTTTCTCGATTCCATGGCACTCTCCACGCTAACTAATCCTCATGCTCTTCCAGCTTATTTTCTGGGTCGTGGACTTCTATTGGTATCTACAGTTGTTTTCGTTAATCAAATTGAAACAGGCGTAAGAAAATCTCAAGACAGGAGTCAACTAACATCTCACTTAGTACAAACGAACACGACACGTGTAAATTACGACATCTAACTTGGCTTTAATGGGCCAGTTATAAATATTCTTTCAAGAAATCAAGAGCAAACATGTAACCATATTTACAGCAATAAACGGCATTAACTAGAAAAAATTATTCCAACTTCTGCTGCTTCACCATATTCTTTTAGAATTTGTAGTCAGGATAATACCCAGATACACATGAAGAAAGCACGTAGAAATGAAAAGTATTTTAAGATTACAGAAAAAGAAAGTGTTTTTTTCCAATCGAAGGGGCTTCCGAGCAATTTATCATCCAAGAAAAGGATATGTATAGTCCGTTTATTATAAGCAAATCTCTATTTGATTGTTTCCACGTAACTTTTAAAAGTCTTTTATGTGAAATTTATAAAATAGAAGATCACGTTCTTTATTGTAGTCTTCACTTGTTTCCTTTCTTTCATACCATGTGCCAGTTACGTTGATATTGATGTACCATTGACTCAGAAATCGATCATTCCAATTTTAAATATTTTTTTTTAATGATGAAGTCTCCCAAAATACTACGAAAAAATAAAAGGTTTCCCCTTAGTTACTTTTGGATTGGTGGTATCTTGAAGTAGAAGGTTAGCGCATATTAAATGCTCTATTTGGTATGATGTATTGTGTCAACGGTGATTGTAATCCTTAAGAGAGTTTAGATCTGTCAAGGGATTTGGCCGTTGATCATTAAAGCCTAACAGCTCGCAATTCATTGAATAACTAGTTCGTTTGCCCCAGAGAAGTGAATTTAAATACTATTCGATTGATAATATTTTTCTGAATTATTCGATAAGATAAATTCTTTGATTTTTCTGAATTGTCTGGAGAATTATTTTGGTATTGTCGAAAGAGGAACGAAAACTCTCAATACAACGAAACGCCCCATGTAACAACTTGATGACAGCAAGATGTGCACTGTGTTTGTTTCAAACATGTGTGTTTAGTGTCCATATATGGTAAAGCAATCAATTGAAGACCTGAATTGCAAAACATCCCAAGTCCACTTGAGTATTTTATTCAGGAGGAACAAAAATCAGTTCAAGGACTTGGGATGTTATTCTATTGAGCCCAAATTATTTTGTATCAGGAAAAGGTGTTTTAGTTGGAGTCAGGATGTAATATTATGCAAGTGGATAGCCCTTGGAACATAGATGCCGAACGAACAGAAAAAATGAAAATACGTAAAAACGTGGACTTGCGATGTTTCGCAATTCAGGTCTTCAATTAAGAAACACGTCTTTTTAACTGCTAATAAATGAGTCATTGAAGTTAATTGGTGCATTCCTTTGCTACCATTCTTGTATTTATATATTCTATTTACAAAACACATCAACTTAAGTTCAAATATACATATTTGTTCTTGGTACGATTAGAAAAGGTACAGAAGTTAATGTTATAGATCAACTGAAACACCGAGTTGAAGCAATTGTATGTAGCTTACAAATGATTCTTTTAATTTTTTTAAATTTAAATTCATTTTTTTTTTATTTGAATCAAAAAAATGATTTCAATAACTTGCGGCACTAAAACAGCTACTAAATATAGTTTTTCCTTTTCAAATGCATTAACCAGTACTAAAATCTAAAGTAAAACTCACAAATAGGTGATGTCTGATGTTCGCTACGGAAGATAGCCATGGAAAATAGGTAATTACAACTTGAAATAGTTTTGAAAAGGAGGGAAGATATGGCGTTACTTATGGTTTATTTTACAAAGGAAAGTTAACATGTATGAAGCTTCTGCGTTACTTTCGTCGATAAACGATGAATGAAGTGATTTCAGAGGGGTATACAAAGTAATTATGTTCAAAAAAAGAAACAATTTTACCTTTCTCCCTACGCAATTTGCAAATTTTGTAATCACAATTGCCACTGTTTTTTCCAGGCTACATCTTCCTAACGAAATATTCTAGGATTTAAGTTTACTAAGATAAATTTTAATTCATTTCACTTAGAGTTTTCAGTTCTCAAAATTATACTATCAATTTGGGAATACCCTATGAAAATATTCCATAAAGCATGAGAGCTATATTGGGGCCGCAGTCACTCAGTGGTTGAGCGCTCACCTCTGGTCCGTGGGGTCCCGGATTCGATCCCTCCTCGTACCATGTGGACTTTGTGGTGAACAAAAACCGTGTGCGTGGGTTTTCTCAGGGTTCTTTCATTTCCTCACACCTGCTTCATTCCATCAACATCCATTCGGTCTGATCTAAAGTTGCCCAGAGGCCTTAGATAAATTTCAGTTCAATTCAGTGAGATCTATTTAATGCAGTCAAATCAATAGGAGATATGCAGCTTTGTATTCTCATCCTTCAGCATGCACATAGGTAACGTTTATACTTCCATTGAGTAGAGGAGACTGCTGTACCATGGAACACTTTTAACGTTTACTCAGTTATAATTTTAGGGTCATTTATTATTTCAATTCGATGTCTGTGCTCTTAAACTGTGATTTTTTTTGAGTTAAACTGCGTCAGAATTTCGCTTCTGCTTACTTTCATTAACGGTGGGGTTTTTTATCTTTGAAAAATTTCTAGCAAAGTGTTCCATGTTACAAAAGCTAATGTACCTTGGAACACAGCCTACTGTACCTTGAAACATCCAAATATTTTCTCTGTGGCGTTTCATAAATCTCGCATCTACCCCTCCCATAAATTTCTTCCTTGTCCCAAGTCTTCGGATAGCATTTATTCTTAGCGCGAGCATATTTATAGGCCAGTTTTCGAATGCATTTTTGGTGAGTCCATAATTCAGTCTTGTCACATTTAATAAATAAGCAGCTATTCTCTCCTTTTCTTTTGGACTAAACATCCTGAGGACATCATATGTAACATAATACAGAAGTGTTTCCTTTCATGATTCCTTTAACGATAAGGTGACTAGAGACACTTTGATCACTTTACATGTTTAACGGAGCGAAATACTTTTCCCAGGCTGGACAGTCATTGCCTTTATTGCATTTTAAATTGCATCTGGATCAATGGGTAGTCTTTTATTTCCTGGTTTGCTTCTTGACATCTCGTATTTCTGCAAGAAATAAAGTACATACTATCATAATATGCTTCGAAAAAGCTGAAAACGGAACACTTTTGGTGGCCCGGAGACCTGGTCTGACCCGAACGTAGGTAACTCGGGGACCTTATGATCCGGCCCGAAACTTGACCCGGATGACGCGGTAACCCGGTTCAAAAGTTGGCCCGAATTATCCGATTCACCCAGGAAACCGGTCATGACCCAACTGACTAGATTAACTTTGTAATCCAGCGATCCGATGATCGAATCTTAACTCAATTGACCCAATCTTGACCCAACGACCCTTTCTTGACTCGATTTGACCTGGATTGGCTTCAATCAATCACTATTTCATGTACGAGATTCACACATTCCTTCAGAATAGCCTCTCCAAGGAGCACACCTCATGGGGTATTTTCGTTCTTTCCAGAGACTTTTTCCATATGTTTTTACTATTATTAGGAGCTTTTCAGCATCGTGTTCTTCGTTCTCTGGGAAGCTAACCCCTTTTCCCGGTCAATCATGACAGAAACACTGTTCAGACCCCAAATGTCATAAGGAAAGAATAAAAACACATTCTTTATCCTTCGGGTCATCGGGTCGAAATCAGATCACCAGGACAGGTCGGGCCCCAAGCATTGACCCGATGACCCGAACCAAAACTTGACACGAATAACCGTTTCAGCTCTTGTTTATGTACTTTGGAATGTGTTCCAAAGTACAACATGTGCGTCTGTTTCATGGTACAACAGGCTGCACAAAATCATAAAAGTGGCAGTATATTGAAAATGCTACATGTAGGATGGAAATTTATGTCACCGAAGAACTTAACTAATTCTCTTGTAGACGGTTATTATTATAGATGACAGAACACAGCTTCAATAACGGCATCATCAAACAAAAATTAAATTTTAAACAGTTACTTTTATTTCTCGAAAAGGTTTTTCTCAATTCACTCAACACACAACCACCTGAACACAACGAAAGTCATGCAGTTACTATTGGCAAGCTTGACACACAATATAGTTTACCGAGTAGTCTCTAGATAGCATATGCAGCCAGAAATGCAATAGTGTTCCAAGGTACATTATGCTCAAGGTACAGTAGTCTCCCCTATAAATTTCATTTCAGAAATTTGTGAAGAAATAAAATAATTTGATACAACAGTTTACGTAAAAAATTGTTTGTTTTCACATGTATTACAAAAATAAATATATTTGTAATAAACACTGTAAACTTATAGTGTGAATTGGGTTAATACGTAATTTTATAAATTCGCGTGTAATATGAAATGAATCAATCAAAAAGTTTGTTAAAATTCTAGGTCCATCACTTTGGTTTGAATTTACATCATAAGAGCCTATCATTACTTAAGGACTAAAAGGTACATTTCAAGCTTACGTATGATTCAGACCTCAGAGTGATTAAAAGTACTGCACTTTATTTCTACTTTTTTTAATATATATTTTTTTATTAAATCATTGGTTAAAAAAATCATGTGATTTAAATAATGATTTAAATCAATTGGATATAAACAATTCTGAAATTTAAGGATTAGGTGCTTTAAAATATTTTTGAAAACGATGTGCAATTACACAAGCGGGACAAGTGATTAAATCTTACAATTAACACTTTGGGTTCTGTGGCTAATTAAAACATGGAATTCTAAACTTTCTTGTATATTTCGTTCACATAGTTATATGCATACACTATCTCTTATTAGGAAACCTTAGGTGTTTCTTATTAGGGGTCCACCATACTTTAGATTAATATGGTTCTCTCAGATGAAAAGTAAGTCATATGGTATTCAAATTTAAGACTAAAATATTCTGTGTTATTATTTTCACCATACAGAAAACTATCTTTCTATTCAAACTTCAATTTCCAGTTTGTTTTCTCATTAATTACAATCAATATAAAAACTGGAGGCCGTACAAAGAACAAAATGTACTCTCCACAAGCTAATTAACGGTACACTGGCTCGCTACAAACAACACAACGTCGATGCAGTAATTTTCCGTTGTTTTTGCCACAGCGTCACATGACTATATAAATAATGAGGTATCTCTAATTAGGCGCCTACCTCTTATTTGGTGACTTTACCTTATCATGGAAGAACTACGGAATACATTTGACCCCGCATCAACGGTCGGGTGTACCAGCTAATGTGTATATATATAATAATAATAAATCACAGCCATATTCAATCCACTAGTGGATGAGGCCTCTCCCCGAAGGAAGGAGTTGGTCTACTGCTCCCACGCTGACCAGACGGGTTGGGAGAGGAGAGCCGAAGCTCTCACTGTGATCGCCACTGTCTTTTATTCACAGCAGCTCCCCAATTGTCCTCACGATGCTGGGTCAACACCGAAATATTTGAGCCCCCATCGGGAATTGAACCCGGGACCGCTCGCATTGAAGTCGAGCGCGCGACTAGGCTACGCAGGAGCTCAATGTATATATATATATATATATATATATATATATAATCATTTGAGGAAATGGTAAAATAAACTGTATTTTGTTTTAATTTTCAAATCTTATTTATAAATAAGAACTCTAGTTGGTAATGGAACGTTGTATTTCAGGTATGTCCAGTGTCTTATGTATCCCTTATATATTTGAAGAAAACATGAAAACAAGTTCTTGAAAACATCATTTATTATATTTTCAATTTTTTGTTTGATGGAAAACGACGCCATCTTTTCATTTGACTCCACTTTTATTTTCTTACTTATTTATTTGGTGGCTATTAATCAACTTTATCTAGCTATTTGCAGCGCCGTCCATGTTTAACAATGACTATCATCCGGAAGGATAGAAAGTCCGAATAAATAAAACCTCTTCTGTTTTTTAATTAATTTGCTCATTACTCTACGTGAATATACAAAGTTTTAGTTTTTCTTCATGGACATAGAATACGAAGGCAAACAAAATGGATTTTAGTCAAAATAATTCCTAATTGAAGGGTGTACCCTTTCAGATAATACGAAGGAGAAATGCAAAATTATAGACTTTTCTCCAATGACAAAGAACTTTTCTCTTCCATGGATATTAGGTTGAGAGGAGAGGAAGAAAATTCAATTGTATTCGTGAAAGACACACCTGATGATTTTGGTCACAATGACCTCTATATTTAAGGAGGAAGGAAGAAGGTCACGTTATTACGAATACAATTGCAAAACAATGACAATAAAAGAGGTAGCATTGTTATCATGCACAAGGTGATGCTTACAGAGGCTAGAATTTGGGATTAGTGCGTGAACCTTCCATTATTTAGCACACTCAGTATTTTGTTAAAGTTACGTGAGTTCCATCCAAGTCTAGGTAACAACAAGAATTTGAAGACGTTGGTTATGTTACAACCTGACTGATACTTTTCATCAAGTGCGTTAGTTGAATGACATAAGTCCTACATTAAGCATTATAAACAGAAGTTCTTTGAAGTTTAATCAAGTTTTTGTACGGAAATAAAGGGGAAACATTTAGAAGCAATTATGAAACCAAACATTGCTAACAACACAGACATTTTTCTTTATCACTACAGTTTCTTCAAAGAATCTAGTCTAATCAAACAAAGTTGTAGCATTCATTCAAACACACGCAAAATTGAATCAATTTTAACAGTCTTGAAGACAAATAGGCCTATTTCTATCAACACAAACAATATTACGTTTAATTAATGTGTTAAAAGTTCTTCAAAGAATTTAGGCTTATCAAGTTTTTCGTATAAAGAAACAAACACTTCCATCAACACAAACAATAGGCCTACTTTATTTTTTTTATCACTCTCCTACAGCACACAAACATCAATGAACGTAATACATGTCTCATGAAACCACGGTTAACAACGAATACACTTAATCAAATGAACTCTCTTTCTTGTGTTGTCATAATCAGCATCGAAACCAGCACATTCGTTAGTGAGGTCTATACACTCATTATTGCTGGACTCGTTTTGTTAATCTTGATGGTTTACTCGGAGCTACTAGAACTGCTGCTTAAACAGATCGTTTCCTAAGAATTTCGTGTTTCTGCTTTGAAGTCTGCCTACTGATAACTCTTGGGCTTACAGCCGCCATCTTCTCTTGCTTGATATTCACAAGGGAAGTCAAGAGAGTGGCGTCAAGGTTCGGCCTTTTGTTTGCAGGCAGTTTGTCTGCGGAATTTGCATTAAATTTGGATTCATTCTACGGGCTTAAAAACATCTCAGACTCAATCCAGGATAGAATGCGGGATCAGATGATGCGAGGCCTACATAATATGTGCAATTATGCCACTTTCCTGATATGACCGAGGTAAACCCCAGCAGAAACCTATTTCAGAACAGGCGGCCGGTGTGTTCCCAGCGCTCTACCAACTAAGCTACGGCCGCTCTTGAGTTTGTCTATGGATAGTACTGGTGAAATAGGCTCCATAATTTTTGTTGGGGTGAAGTAAGTACACTGTGGTACTGTGGCTCAAGAGTTCATTAATATTCTGTATTAGTGGGCGGCATTAAAGATTCGCTGTAATGAACATCACAATCGCGCAACAACTTTAGTGAAATACCCACATTATGGACCAAAATCTTGAGGTTTTCCCCTTGTGTAACGGTTAGGAGGTTCGGCTGCCACTCTAAAGGTCTCCGGTTCGATTCCTGGCAAGTGTATATATTCCTTTCCGCAGAAATCACTGTAATACTATAATTAATTACGCTATACGCAGTGTAAATTATAACAATCATTTGCTTGCAGACGATTTTACCAAGAAAACTTTTAGAATCTGCGTTACAATATAGACGATTGGCTTTGGGGATTCTCATCGTTTTCCAACCGTGGACGAAAACGGTTTGGCACTGTTGTTTCAACCAGTTTTGGTTGATGAGGGTACGTTTAAATGTTAAAACTGTAGAAAAAATATTATAAAAGATCATTAGTAATAAATATAAGCATTTCGAACTGCTTTGTGGAACGAGAAAACGAAAAGTAAAGGTTGACTTAAGCGGAAATCGAAATCCTATCTCCCAAGTAGTGAGCCGATGCTTTACCTACTAGACTCCTGAAGCAGCTGGCGAACAATAATATTTGGAAAGCGCATTTACACCACACGACATAAAGAACAAGACGTCAATGGTGCTTTAGTTATTTGCAGCGACGTAGACGCTAATTTTCAACCCGTTGCTGCTCTGTGAGTATGGTCTGGACATTTTTTTTTTTTACTAAAAGTGGACTGGATTTCATTTCTGTAATCATCGATTCATTTTATTCACTTTATTGTGGCAGAAATACGTATTTTCTGTGAAAATACTACAGAAAATAGAGCTACGGACAATATTTTATTTTTTGTTCCTTAAATATAATAGTAATTCTCACAGCTTTTTTAAGTATCAGACTTAAAAAAAATTGACGACGTCAAACTTCCATATAATTGATTTTTTAAAAATAAAAAACAGCAGTAGTCAATTCTGATTATTTTTTTTTCACGAGAGCAAGAAACCCTCTTCCAAATTCCATGTTTTGCTAAAATTCACTTCATTTGTGATATAATCAGTTCATACAATACCTATGTGAACAGATTATATCACAAATGTAGTGAAATTCAGTCAAAATTATGAATTTGGAAGGGTTTTTTCTTGCTCTGTTAAAAATGAAGTAAAAAAAACTATTGTTGTTTTTGTAAAATAAAAAAAAATCAATTATTGTTAATTACATTCGCGAAGTGTATTCAACATAGATTTATGATTTCGGTCGTTGATTAGGTATGGCTTATACACCAGCTATACATCGAGCCCCACCTAGTTCTTAAATGGGACTCACATTTTCAGTGACGTCAATACGAGCCAGTTGATGTGATGTGGGCCTCACATTAGGAATTACGTAGGTGTCCCCATGAAACAAAAAGTGGACTTTAGCCTATTTGATTCGATGTGGGTCCACAGAATTAGGCGTGTGTGCCCATGAAGCATAAAGTGGATTTGATTCCACTTGATGCGATGAAGGACACATGGGAGTGGGCCTATAAAGAAATGAATGCAGTGTTTTGCGTGAAATATATTGATTTACAGTGGAAGAAAATTTAACCATCTGATTAGACCGTAGGGTAATGCGTAAGTAGTGCGAGTACCGTTAACTTATGTTCGGAATTCAGACAACGCCATTTCTTACCCTTTATACTTTTTTGTTTTGGTCTTTACTTATGACTGGTAGTTTAGTCCTGTCGACTAAACTGAAGGATTAGTGTTAACGCCTCGCTTGACATCTGTCTTTTTCCAGTATTTCTAAAATATGGATTTTACCGGTATTAGTCAAGTTACTGTGAATTTCCATTCAGCTAGCTTTTCAGAATGTTTTTTTAACAATTTTAGGATTTCGGTGGGCAATGAGGTGGGGTCCACATTGTTGTCCCATATTGGGTAAGGTGAGCAAAATGGTTGACATTCTACCTAAAGCCCGTGTTGATAATCGATATGGGACCCACATCGAAATTTCATACTGGTCCACATTGGTCAACATCCTTGTGCTACTGGGGTAGAAATCAAACCTTTTTATGCCTACTTATATGACCGATTTTTCCCCCAGATTTTTCCACACAGAAAAAAGAACTCTACAGTCACATAGAATACTGTATTTTATGTCCGTTTATAACTCAGGTTGGAGAATTAAAAAAAAAAAAACAGATTCAGGGAAGATTTCTTGCAAAAGGGTGGAAACCTCAACCACCCCGACACATCGAACACTGTACCCACAATGGGTAATAATAATAATTTGAATAGGATATCTCCTCCATAGTGTGCTTTGTTTAACGACTTAAATTTTCTGCTTGTTAAGGTTTTAAGTAACAATATCTAAATAGTTCTATATAAATAATTAAAAGCTGCTTTTTCCGTCACATGAAATTAGGCGAGTTACAATAAGTCCATCGTTTGGTCACCAATGAGCAGCGTGTTAGAAAAGAGCAGAATCACCTCCCGTTAGTTTTCAGAAGTCATTGAAAAATTTATAAACAAAATTAATAAATTTATTAACTTAAGCTATATACAGGGTGTTGCTAAAATAATGATGCAAACTTCGGGAGGTGTGTAGTAAGCTCAAATTGCACCCTCATTTTTTTCTTTGCAATTTGAATTGTTTTCTCCTTTTTCACTTACAAACTACAATTGAACGTTATTTTTGCTTTTTATTTCAATGTCAACTCCAGAAAGAAAACGAAAGTTCTCTTTTTCTTTCTTTTTTTCTCCCCAACCTCAGGTAGATTCTGGAAACACCCCAGGAGGACTGTAATTCATTCGTTCTGTTCCTATCCACGTATCTAAGAAAGAAACCCCTCTTCTTTTATATTTTTTGTTGTGTTTCTTCAAAACAGCATCGAAGTCATAATTTT
Source organism: Lepisma saccharinum (assembly GCA_022664845.1). Taxonomy (NCBI): domain Eukaryota; kingdom Metazoa; phylum Arthropoda; class Insecta; order Zygentoma; family Lepismatidae; genus Lepisma; species Lepisma saccharinum. The sequence goes on from JAGDQP010011635.1 coordinate 48,575, forward strand.
GTTCTGGACTTAATTTACCCATTTCAATTCATATAGTCAAGGACAGTTTAGTCACTTTTGCTTTCGGTATAAACTTTTGCTTTCGATTGAAATCAACCCTTTCCCACGAACATATATTTGAGCTTTCTCGGAAATGATATTTTTTTATACTTCTTTCATAAATGCAACGTTTATGTTTTTTTTTGTTTCTTTTTTCATTCTGTGTATCTATTGTTAAAATAATCCTTGAAATAAGAAAGTATATGTCTCACTGGAGGAAATGTCAAATTTATATTTTTGTGTGATTTGTATTTCCCTATGTTGTATCCAACACAGAGATTCTTTGAGCATGATATAACCATAGTTACAACGTTCATATCTTACAAGTGTCAACTATACAGAAATTGTATTGTGTTACCAAGATTCTTTTATCTGTAAACTTCTTGTTCCGAATGTAACCAATGTAACCTCCTACAATGCTAAGATGTGAATCAAATTTATGTTTCCCATATTGTAATGTTCCAAAGATGTAGAAGTTGACAGTAAGATACAGGCTTGTTAAACAAATTTGAAATTCAAGACACATAATCCCAAATTCCAAAACCTATATTTCCCACGAGATGATTCCTACTCCATTATGCCTAAGGCAAAACCAGGCCAATGAAGGAATACTTTTAGAAGAGAACCATAATCTCCCACTACAGATGGAGGACCATCCAATGACCACAAGTGGAAGTTACCGGATTGTGAGTTTTCTAGAATTACCTCTCCTTGCGTCTACGGAAGTAACGAACCAGAAGTAAGTACGCATGCGCAAATCACTACTAGACTCCGCTACAACGAGCCCTTCGGCGAAGTAGAACGAGCTAAGACTTACATCCAGCTGACTGAGGACTGTCTCTATGACGTCACTACGTATCCAATCTTCACGATTAGAATCGTATCCACCCAATTACCAAATTATTGGATAATTGAAGAAACAGAGACAGTTCAACTCCGCCCTAGAGATATCTCGTTCCTCTCCGAGAATCTCGAGAACTACGGGAAAGTTGGAGTACAAAAGATGGACTCTGAGACTAGGAAATTCAGAGACCAGTCCAACACCAGACACAATCATGTAACCTTAAGCGATTCCTTCTGCGTCGCGCTAGCGTCGCTTTCCTAAAACCAAGCTAATCCTACCTACAGAAAGCTAAAATCCTCAACGACCTAAATACCTCGTTATTCCTGGTACCTCTGTCTGGTCTTTCCGAAGTTTACTGAAAGTCGGTTGTCGGGCTTCGAACTCACTGACCACCAAGAGCTGTAGAGGTGCAGCTCCACCACCATCACCACCGTCGAAGCTTGCCTGCAGTTCCAAGTCGCCGTCATGGAAGCCATGGTGACTTCTGGCCGAAACTTTGCCTTTCCTACATTCCAAACTTCACAACATTTTTCTAAAAACATACACTCATAAGGCAAAACTCCTGACCTATAACACCTTGAACTGCTACATTCTTTCATTCAAATACAGAAACTGTTTCTAAAGCCTAAACGTCTTACTTTCAGCTCACAAACTCAAAATTTATAAAATCTATATAAGCAAATAAAGAATGTTCTTCAATCTAAGAAAAGGAACTTCTGATTTCAGACCAGAACTAATTGATTGGGTAGCTATCAAGCTTTCGACCGTCACAAGTTCCCACGTACCTCTTCAATAACTCTCAAACGACTTCTAAAATTCTCTTATTCCAAGAAAACAGTCAAATTTCTTGGAATCTCTATTTTGTTTTGACGCTCTCTTCCAGAAAAAGAAGAAAGAAAAACGCCTCCGCTCGACCACGCGTCAAAACTGGTGGCAGCATGTGGGATATCTTCTTAATACATGCACTGCACCAAAAGCCAAATTGGTTGCAGCGCTTTTCTGCAATGACACCATTCTGGATTATTCTTAAAGAAACTCTACTCCAACAACAAGCTGGTAGCAAAATTCTATCAAATCTTCTACCAAACGAAAACTGGTGTCAATATTCTGACAACGGCAGCCATTTTGAATTTTCCCAAAAATTCTCCATCTTGAATCCTAAGCCAAAACGGATTCAATATTTCTCTTGTCCAAATTATTGCTGCCTCTTTGTGACAACAACAAACAATTAGTTCAAGTTTGTGAGCTTAGAAACCATAAGTTTCTATCATCGCTTCAGGGAGTATAGTTACATCAGAAACTCCCCAAAATACAGAAAACTTGGTAATAAGTATTGCCAACCGGCACCTCAGAGAACCGCTAAGTTATCAGTAAAAGCAGCAGTAGGAATACGATCCTTAAATCGTATTGACTTTGTCACATCGTGGGAATTGCGACTCATGTCGCCCGACATTGTGGGAAGTGACCCCTCATGGTCACTCGGCATCTGCCGCATCAAAGAAGCATTTCCCGTACTAGACAGGAGGACGGTGACAGGAAGGAAACCACATCTGCACCACATCTCGTGTCTTCCCATCTCCGAGGGACGACCTTCCAGGACATCTCTACAGTGGACTTGGCCATCCACTGCTCCCGTCAAGAAATTCTTCACATCGTTGGATCTTCGAGAGCTACATCAAGAGGCCTCAATTTGACGTACTCCAAAGAACCAACTGTGGGTGAGTGATCTTCAGAGAAAACAAACACTATACAGACAATTACACATTATTATTGGTTTCACTCTCCTATGACAAAGCTTTTTTCTGGTTACAGTACTGGCGTAAAAGTGAGCTCAGATAGGAAAACGGAATTGTCATCTTCCACATTCCGGTGTGGCCTTTCCGAAGGAACTCATTATATATTTAGAGTTGTTAATAGGATGACGATTCACGCCCTTGATTTCACTGGAAAAATTCTCGATTTAATTCTACGCCGCTAGGCGAAGCCCCCGGGTATATTTCTTTGGAATAGTACAGAATTAAATCACTGCTATTTACTGCTTAAATTTAATAGTCCTTTGAGTTAAGTATCTTAACTGTTTTCACGTAATTAAATTGTCTCCAAATTCACCATACCGACTTCTGAAGGCTCTAATCCCCAATTCTCCGACAGTTAACAATGAACATTGTTTTAGTAAATAAAACTGTTAAATAAAATCTTTTTCGGGGATAAATAAAGAAGTAATTGAGTAAATAAAATAACGAAAGAAATATTAAAACAGTTTTTTTTAAACAGTTGCCTTCCTAATTGGTCGTTTCCACTGACCACACTAAAGTATAAAGTAAAGAAAGTAACAAAATTGTGAAGTCGTAAATCATAAATACTTGGTGAATCTTAACACGTGGGCTTATATTAAATTCATATTATTTAGCTACTCGCAGATCCACTGATTATTTTTGCTGGCCTTTGTTCACAGCGCGACAAGGCAAAAACGAAGGAATTAGCTCACGGGCAAGCCGCATATATACTACTAATAATAATAATCGACTTTTAGGCTGTAGTAATTCGTGTGCACACATTAAACTTAAACAATAAGAACTATTAGTTTCTGCGACCTCCTTGCCAAAACCCTCTCCATCCAAGGTTTTATACAAGAAGAGAAAAATCAAACAATACAACCAAATAAAAAAAAAGACTACACCATTTGGTGATTTTTGTCTAAAATGCCTTAGAGAGATTCATCTTCTCCTCTGACAATATAAGTCGTTAGTTACATAAAACGAGCAATTCCATATCCGATCTGCTAATATTAATAATAATAATAATAATAATTAAAACAGTAGCTATTTTCGAAAAGTAAGGCTGAGAACATTATTTTAGAGGTATATAAGTCGATCGCACATTAATAATTTTTAGAGACCTGATTTTAGAGTTAAAAGCTCTTAGCGCTGCAAGTCGTATACGCACTGATCCTAAAGGACAGTTTCGTTTTTCATTCTTTGGTCTCCACCTCACTGGCCAACATCACTAATAGG
>JAGDQP010011636.1:0-18889 GCA_022664845.1 Lepisma saccharinum
TTATAAAGTGGGGCTTAGGCGGGCATTTTGGATAAAAGATGGACACATTTTTAACGTTTTCTTATATTTTCGTGACATACTCGTGATGATACACTGTCATACCAAATTTCATTTCTCTATCTCGAACGATGTGAAAAATGGTATTTCAGCTGCCATTTTGAATCAAAGATGGTGACTTTTTTAAAACGTTGTTATGTTTTCCTAAACTACTCTTGATAATACATCATTATGCCAAATTTCGTATCTCTGGCTCAAGCAGTTGGAAAATGGATTTATGACGCCCGCCATTTTGGATCCAAGATGGCGTCTTTAGAGATATTTTGTAATATTTTCATAATCTACAAATAATGTTGTACTGTCAAACTAAATTTCATTATTCTAGCGGCAGCCGTTTAGGCTGTGTATTCTTTAAAAGTTTAGGGTTGGCGGCCATTTTGAATTCAAGTTGGCGACTTTTTCAAATTTTTAAAAAGTTTTCTTAATTTGCTACCAATGATGTAGTTTCATACCAAATTTCACTGTTCTATCTTTAGCCGTTTAGGCTGTGTATTCTTTGAAATTTTAGGTTTGGCGGCCATTTTGAATCCAAGATGGCGACCTTTTCAAAATGTCGGAATTTTTCCTTTATCTACTTATCATCCTCTACCTTCATACCAAATTTCATGTTTCTAGCTTACTCCAAACACCCTAAACAATATGATGAGTGAGTGAGTCAGTCAGTGAGTGAGTGAGTGAGTCAGTTAGCCTAAAATGTGCAATTTCAGGGGTCCACAACTAGAACATAGTTTGAGATACGAATATGAAATTTTGTACATCTGCACATATTTACCATATCTCCTTAACGGCAAAAGCTCATATTCCTATCTTTAACATCTTTTTTCTTACGGGGCCCCCAAATCGTCGATTTTGCCATAAACTCTTGTTCCTGTATAACATGCTTCTGGCAGTGCTAACGTTTTCTGACGTGAAGAACTTGGCTCATGCACTGCCGTGCATGTTGATTATAGAAACTACAGAGTAAGCGTGACAATTTCAGAACGCTATCAACTCCTTCTTCTGAAGAAAGTTTTGATAGAACACTGAAACTGCTACGCTGAGCGTGTGAGCTTTATAATAGCCTTTTCAGCGTATTTTAATTCACTTAAATAATGGATACAAAACCTCAGCATATCATTTATTTTATATATTACGCCTTACAATTTAGGGGTTTGGTGGGAAAACGGCGTATCCCTCAAAATCTGTGAAAATGAGATACCTTCATATTTGTGTTTCTGGTACATTGCTCTGTCTCCTAACAAAGTATTATGGCGGTTGTATATGATGAGCAGTTGTGTATAAGCATAACGAAGAATGGAAAACATTAAACGTATACTCTTTCAGCGATAGGTAATTACTGGAAAATTAGATGCCCCATTTTTCCACTAAGCCCCTCAATTGTTTCATCGACATTCTCAGAGACGTTATGTATTGATTTATACTTATGCTTTGTATTTAAAATTGAGTTTTATGTACTTCAGTGAACATGTAATACGTAAAGATTATTAATATTAGCAAACTTTTAATGTTATCTAAATATCATGTTGAAAACTTGCTCACATTAACACACATAGTGTATATTTAGTTCTCGTCTCATTAGAGAGATGTGTATCGAGTTGCATTGTGTACCTCATTATTATCTATTCTCTAGATCTCATTGATCTATTTCACTTCCATTTTCATTTCTCTCTTTTAGTCTTCCCTCAGCCATTTATCCTCCCCTCGTTTGGTGATCCTTCATACGGCTGCTGTTCAATTCAGTTAAACATCCTTTGACTACCAAGGAGCGTACAGAGCAGCCAATAAACGTCTGCTCTAGAAACGACAACCCATCACGCGAGTCAAAATCAACAGTGCCAAAGGCAATAGTCAATGCAGTTGCTAACGAGACCTGAAAATGCCATAATTAAAAAAAAATGCGATGGTGGAAATTCCTGTGCTCTAAACCAGTTTCAGATACTCTCAGACACTATTCACTTTCTATCATTATTAAAATAAAATGTAATGTTAATAATGATTCATTATTATTTTTTTCATAGTAAAACTGGTTTTCAGCTACAACACAACACAGAATTTAAGTTGTATATATTCGCCTTTAATTATTGTCATACATGTTAATATACACTGGTAATTATAAATTAAACAACAATGAAAATAACTTTCTCAAACCACACAATATTGGAAATAATATAACTAAATAATAACCTTTTTATGTATTCTGAAGGCGTATGACACAGCAGTTGGCACAATGCTGTCCCACTGTAACTGTTACGTGTAGTGTACAAGGAGTCACTGAACGTTTGTACTATTGTAGTTCTGAAGTGCGTAAGAGAAGTATGGTGAGTCAAAACTGGCGAGTACTGCAACAAGTCATTACTTAGCCAATTAGTTGCCGTGTTGTCATCGGCAGATACAAGCAGACCAAGGCCAGAAGGACGTGGCTAGGTCACTCAATGTCTTTTCCTCGGTGATCAGCAGATTGTGAAACACGTCCAAGACAATGCATGCCTCGAAAAAGTACAATGGAGGCTGATAGAGTGTAGCATCGACCATTAATGACAGTTATATCAGTTTGTCTATTCGAAGGCATGAGTTAGCCACGTCAATCAAACTGCGCGCAAATGTTTCAGCAACCGGATGGTCTGTATCAACAAATATGGTTCTCAGACGACTAAACATACGCCAGAAGACCAGTGTTGTTCGTACCCTTAGCAAATAGCACAGAAGGGTGCGTTTACAAGGAACGCATATTAAGAAGAGTACCTCCGCCGTCCATGTACCCAAATACCAATGGAGCTGGTTCACACCCCTATTAACAGCATATAGAGTTGTTGAAAGGCGCTTATTGCTTCCAGCGGTGACTTTACGTGTAGTATACGCGTATGTCAGTGGACATTTTGTGTATTCTTAGAATGGACCACTTTGTGGGTTTAGGTCAGTGAAATATTCTTTCCTCTGCAAAAGTGCCCCAGTGTCTTTTGGTTTGTTTGTTTTCATCACTAGATGGCGTGCATGAAGTGATTATTTAGTTACAAGTAACATTTGAACATAAGCATCTTTTGATTATAATTCTGTCATAGCCTGTATTCTTTAAAACTCGTGATTACCTGTTCTGATCGTTTATGACTTATTTAAGAGCGATGCGTCAAACACATAATTATGAGCTATTTAGATTATAAAAATGTTTTGTTATTTACGTTTATTGATGGAAATCTGGCTTAACAATCTTCGCTTGAAGTGTATAGAAATTGTGGTTCCAGTATTTGGACTATCTTTTTCACTGCGAAGAAGTTACAATGGCATGCATTTGCTGCTATAATGTTTGAAGTATGACTTATTAGAATAGGATTTATTTCTGGCATAATTATGAATGACATACCTGTATGAATGTGAATTGTTCTGTCACACGTGTCTGAAAAAGGTAGTTCATATGACCATGATGAAGAATGCAATCCAATGGAAGAGAATAAAGAAATTTTACCAGCGAACAGAACACTTCTTGATTAGTATTGGTTATTACTTAATACGATTCCTTTCCAATGGGTATGCGAAATCAATAAAGAACATAGTCACTGTGTGTAAAATGTTAATAGATACCCGCCGAACTGCCGTAGCTCACAAGAGAAGTATCCGAGTGGGCACTCGCAAATAAAAAATGTATACAATGAATTTTATAGAGTAGTTAATGTAACATAAACATCAGTAAAGAAATCCTTGCTTTTTGCAGAACGGAAGAAGTTATACGCCTTGACAAAGTGAGAGTAGAACACAATTTGCTCCCTGAACTTCAAACAATAATGACATTTATGTTCGTGAAGTGTATGAAATGTTATAAAGGCGTTAGACAGGAAGCAGTGTTTTTATTTTGAAACGTGATGTGTATCCCGTATAAAGAAAATAGTAATATAACCTAACTTTGTATAGCCTACCTTCGCTCGCTCGATAATGTGAAACGTAGAAAATGGAAAAAAAAGGGAAACACCTTTCGTAAGTAGTAAAGTGATGTAAAAAAAGAAAACTTGGTCGGAATCGAACTCCAGCCTCTCAGCCAGCGATCCGGCACTTCATCGACTACGCTAGGCCGTGAGCTGCCAACCAACGTTTTGGAAAGAGTTTTTATCCTCCACCACGAACCAATAGCTGGTACATAGTATGTGAGTGGTAAAGAACTTAGTAAATTCGTCGTCCATATTAAGATAGGGTTTAGATAACTAGTCACTACTATCGATTCGATGCGCCTGTCGGGTGCGCCTGCTATCCAATGGATGCCTGCTCGGATCGTTCCCAGGGTCTTCCAACTACTAAACTAATGCTCTATCAACTGAGCTAGGGCCGCTCGGTGAAGTTATACTATGCTAAATTAAATAACACGGCCTTATTCGACTTTCTCCAATGTAAGATTTGCACACTAATGCAATACAGTTCCTGATTATTAGAACGAAATGTAATGCATTCATCTCTGTATGATTCTTGACGCTGGCGAGAGTACATTGAAATGCTCCCAACTAAATATCGCCTGAAACGTTGTTGCTAACGAATTTGTAATCGCCACGGAGTCAGTATGCAAAATGTTGTAATGTGTAACGTAACACAATAATAAGAAATCGCAAGATTTATTCTTGTGTAACGTTGAACACAATAAGAAAATGTAAGTTGAAAGTTTTCGAGATTAATAGTTTTGCTTTAAACCTGCTTACACCGATCCTCCGAACAGAATACCGACGCAGCAGCTTTGAACTGATTTTCGAAACGCCCACGCCCAGCAAAAGTTTTCCTGGGCAGACTTAAGCGAAAAGATAAACAAAAATAAAAATCAGCAACACTGTAAACAAAGGTCAGTTTCAAAGATAAGCTGTTCAATCAGAACGCAAACGCATAACGCAAATTTCAATAAAAATTAACAACTTTATTTATTTCCATAGAAAAACAAGAACAATCAAACTCGACGTATAATATTAGCCTCAATGACAAATAATCAACTTTTCCTACAAGAAGGACAACAAAGAATTCACGATTGGAGAAATTTTTTCCAGGAAAAAAAAAATCCAAAATATCTGCACCCATAAGGCTTTTTCCCAGAAGACACAGCTCCAGATAATACTCGTTTATGTTACAAAGAAATAAACGGCGATGAATCAAGACATAAACCTGTCACGAACAACTGCCTGTTTAACTACGGACTAACCTCTCCCCTTGTACAAATGTTTACATCATGAAAATTTTCAAAGATTAACAGAGTTCCCTTGATGAAGCCCAATACAACACCTTCGTGCCTTGTACACCAGAACGAAACAGAGCTATTAGTTTGACTTCCCAAAAGATTTATTAAGCAGACGGATCTGATCAAAATTCCAGGACAGTAACCCCCCAGTACAAATTCAATATTGTGATTAAATTGAATAAACAAGCGAATAACCACAGTTGACACAATTTGCAATTTTTCAGAGAAGCGCGAATCTTCCCAGCAATTCCAGAAGCAATATTAATTGACGAAATTTTCACCTAATCCAAGGACTAATCCAAATCACCTAATCACCTAATCCAAAATCTCTGTTAAATTAGGCACAAGATCTTTCCCTTATGTATTAAAAAAATTCTTTGAATGCACAAATTTCTGCGCCAAAGCACTTTCAAAAAATTCTTTAATATCAAAAATAAGATCACTGAGACCCACAACATACAGCTTTTCCACAAATATGAACAATAGTAGAAAATTCGTTTGCAGAAGAATTCATAAATTCTAATTATGACAAAGAAGCATATCAACTTGTTTAAGTGACCCAAAAGAATGAACGTAAATACAGATTTCCACGCTACAAGAGCGCTAATTACCCAGGAAAGAATCAGCTCAGTTGAATGCGCGAAAGAAGAAGGGTGTATAAATTAACACCGGCAAATCCCCTTTCCCCTGAGAGCCCATGACAATTCTGAAATTTCTCTCCTGCTCAGATCTATTCTGTATGACACTGTAAATAACCGCACATAAGAAAATTCTCGCGCTCAGACTTACAGTTCCCAACTGACAGAATTACTATTGCAAGTTAAATATTTCCAAAGATAAATTCAGAAAACTGAATCATGTTTAGAACAATTTAATTCAACTACTGATTTAATCAATGCACCTGACCAAAAGAATTATTCTGCATTTTCCACGGAGAGAAAGCTAACAATTATTAGTCTAATTAATTAATTTTCAATAATTATTCAAATACTCGCGAAATGCACTCAAAAATTGATTTACGATCGGTTTAAATATTCTTGCTGACTATATATCAGAATTCCATTCAAGATTCCTTCAGAGACACTATATCAAATACAATTTAGAGCACTGTCCAATTTTAAACTCACTAGAAGCACATAAATTAATTATTAAAAATTATTTCTGACGAATTACTCCTAATATTATCGTAACTAAGAACTGCAATTACTCAGATTAAATTGGATGCTTATTCAGAAACTAATTTATACACAACCGATTACAAAATGGCTGCCCCAGGAAGCACTGAAGCTACGAGAAACCTCAAAAGTAATCCTACGACCGAACGTGATAACAACGACCTCTTTCCGCTATGAAGTTTTAAAAAAAAATATGGCCACTATTCTTCTTCTTCAAGGCTCCTCTGCACGAGGAGATGTAACCGGTAAATGCACCTTTATTTCCAGTCAATACAAGTATAATTGTGTTAATATGTAATAAAGTGTATAAGTAGTGAGAGTACAAAACGAAATCTTTTCGCAACCGGAGTTAGCGTGTTCCCCAGAATAAGCGAACAAAATAATAATTAAAATGTCAAGATCGGGTAAGAAGTGTTAAAAAGGTCTAGTCAGGGTAAAACGTCAAATCCGCTACAGTTGGGACGGATATGGGCAAAAATTCGGAAGGAAGAGCGAGGGAGAGGAAAATTGTGTAGAATGAAAATGTATAAATGTAAGAAAGAAGTAATGGATATGTGTGTAATGTGTAAATGGATGGTCGTGGAGTGTATGTATGTGTATTTCACGTATGTTCGCACTCCCGCAATATCACTTCCGAGGAGCCGCAGATCTTCGTGGTGAACTCGTTGCTAACTATGGCCACTCCGCCTTCTCTTCAACCCACGAGGAGCTAAGCTTCCAATAATGTATTGCCATATCAAAGCAGACGAAAACCCAGACCAGTAAAAAATTCCCTTTCTTTCTCTTGACAAAAATAAGCCTTAAATTAACTAAGTAAACCAATAAATATTCACAGCCTCTGCAAAAGACTAAAAAAAACAAATCAGCAAGTAAAGCAAAAGATATAACTGTACAAATTTATTTTAACGAAACGTTACAAAATGTTAACACTAAATCAAAAGAGATTAAATATTCACTCTTTTTCCTATGAGAAAATATTGTGACGTCTCTCGTGTTGTGCGAGTGTCGCACTTTGTATTCAATTTTGTCACCTATGTCATCCCCGATATGCGTGTGTAGATTCTAGGGGTGTTCGGTATTGAGATTTTCATACCGACTTTCGATATGTTTTGAATACCGACAATTATCAATATACCGAAATACCGATAATACAAAAAATATCGATATACCGAAATACCGAACGATATTAATACACCAAAATACCAAACAATATCAAAATATCGAGAAACAATGATATTGAGCAATACGGAAGTAGGAAGAGCACGTTTGAACACGTTGTTAGACATATTTAATTTTGCTTCCTCACACTCAGAGAATTTGTTCAGAGAGATAAATAACATATGTAAAACTTTTTTTTTCTTATTTTTATATATACATATGGGCCAATCTAGTAACTTTGGACTTTGACCCGTCACAATTTGCCCTTTAGCTGTTAAAATCTACAACCATGATCCTGCCGGACTCAAACCCGAGACCTTCGAGCCGATGGCCAACCGCCGCAGACCGCTCGGCCACCCGGCCTGCTATTTTTGAGATGAAGTTTTACTTTGGCACCCACAAATTACCAGGGTGAGTCATATGTTCGTGGCGTTGGGTGGCCCCGCCCACTCGATGCCGGAAAACATGTGCAACGTGTAGAAGAGGTGAAGGTGGTGGTGGCAGAAAGCGTGTCACGTGTCTGTCTGATCACAGTGCTAACGGTGTGTGTGAGGAACTACGCGTTGAATACACTGTTGGCAGGACAATGGCTGAGGAGAAACTTGTGTGTCGTGTGCTTCTGCGCCATTACTGGAAAAAGGGGATGAATGCAACAGCAGCAGCCAAGGAAATTTGTGTCGTAGAAGGTGAAGGTACTGTCCACCCGTCCACAGCTAGAAAGTGGTTTCAATGTTTTCCGTCTGGTGACACCAGTCTCGATGACAAGACCGCCCTGTGACGACGGATAACGATGCCCTCCTGAACGCTGTTGAAGGAAACCCAGGAACCAGTACCCGTCAGCTGGCAGATACAGATACATTTTATTAATAATAGTATAGAATTTACAGATTACATAAATTTAGGTGGAACCGAGCAAATGCTGTTTATGGTTCCTCCTCTCAATAATTGTTAATTTCTTACAAAAATGGCGAAAAAAAAATATACAGTGGTTATATAATAATGTAATGATATGAATGATTATACAAAAACTACAAATAAGTTGGTTAAATAATTAAATGTAAACATCTCTGAAGATTATAATTATATAAAAATTGCATGACAATATACTAAATAAAATGTACTATTTTTACAATTCAGTTTGGTTTTGTTGTAGAAAGTTGTTCACTTGTCTTCTGAATGCTTTATAAGTTGTTGCTGTTCTTATGTTCGAGGGTAAGGAATTCCAAACACTAATACTACTAAATGTGAGGCTTCGTAATCCATAGTTCAAACGTGGTCTAGGTATTGTTAATTGATTGTTTGTTATTGCTCTTGTTCTTATAGGGTGTGTTAAAGCTGTTACTCGGGACGATAATAAAGTAACATTGTTATTGAGTATCCTGTACATTAGGCAACTTAGTCTATATAAATAAAGTTTCTCTAGCGTCTTTATTTGAAGCTCTTCAAATAGAGGACGCGTATGCGCCAGAAAGTCTGCACCTTTGATTATTCTAATTGCTCTCTTTTGCAATGCAAATAATTTTCGCTTGTATTGTTTACTTAAGTTCCCATACCATGATTCAATGCTATACGAAAGGTATGGGTGTACAAAAGCATAATAATATATCTTAGTTACATTATCGGGAAACATCCGAGAAATTTTGAAGAGTAAACCAATGTGTAGTGACGCTTTTTTGCTTATTTCTGTGAAGTGTTTTTCCCATGTGAAATGTTCATCGAACCATGTACCTAGATACTTTGTATTTGAAACTGTGAGTATGTTTTCGGAATTGATAGAAATCGGATAGTATTTAATATTTTCTGTTTTATGAATGTTCCTGAAATATACACATTTTGTTTTTGCGATATTCAACGTTAATTTATTAATTTTGAACCATTGCTCTAATTTTCCTAAATCGTTATTAATTGCCTTTTGCACTAAATCAAGTGTGGATCCCTTCTTGAATATAATTGTGTCATCTGCAAATAACAGACACTTTGATTCACTTAAAATTTCCGGCAAATCGTTAATATATAACAAAAATAGTAGCGGTCCTAAGATAGATCCCTGTGGTATTCCACAATTTACTGCTTTTAAGTTTGATGTCGCCTTATTAACATAAGTGTATTGCTTTCGATTTTGCAGATAACTTTTGAAGAGATCGTAAGCAATACCACGTATTCCATAACTATATAGCTTCTGAAGCAATATCTTATGATTTACCGTATCGAATGCTTTCTTTAGGTCTATGAATACCCCTATTACGTACTTGCTCTCATCAAGGGCTTCAGATATATAATTTGAAAGATTACTGACAGCAAGCTGGGTACATTTTTTTTCTGAAATCCATATTGTTCTTGTTTTATAATCTTGTGATTATCAATGAAACTCGTCATTCTTGAACATATAGCTTTCTCAAACGCTTTGCTTAATATAGGGAGAATAGATATAGGCCGATAATTAGATTTATCTATGTTATTTCCACCCTTGAAAACAGGTATTATTTTGGCTATTTTTAGTGAATCGGGGAACCGCCCGGTCAGAAACATTAAATTAACTATATGATTTAGAACAGGAGCTAATTCTGTCGCAGTTTCTTTAATAATTTTCGTATTGATATTGTCGTACCCAACACTTGTTTTGTTTGGCAATGCTTTTATAATGTTATAAATTTCAATTTCGCCTGCTGGATTAAGAAACAATGTTGCTTGTTTCATTTTTAATCTATGCCCTTTGTGGCATGAATCTATGTTTCATTTTCAATGTTGCTTGTTTCATTTGTGATGTCTGGACCACAGATGAGGTCCAGACATCACAAACCAGTATCGTTCGTCATCTGCATCAACTTGGGTTTCGCTCCAGGCAACCGAGAATGGTTCCCCATGATTTGACTACCGCTCAAGCTCAATAACGTGTGACCCTGTGTGAAGAACTGCTTCGAAACCCAACTGACGACAGGTTTTGGCGGCAGATCATCACGAATGATGAAAAGTGGATCTTTCTTCGTTATCCTGACACCGGGAAACAATGGATTCGACCAGGTACCGAGGCGCAGCCAGTGGTTCAAAGAGGGCGGTTTGAAGAGAAGACAATGCTGTGTGTGGTGGCATTTCGAAGGTTCGGTGCAATGGGAGCTCGTTCCACATGGTCGTTCCGTAGATGGGACATTGTATATTGAACAGCTGCAACGGGTATAAGACATTGTGCGCCGTCGTTATCCAGCACTGGTGAGCCGAAAGCGACTTCTCCTCCAATTTCACAACGCTCCAAGCCACAGGTCAAGAAGAGTCCACCAGCACATTGCGGACATAGATGGCGTGGACGCTTTACCACCACCCTTACAGTCCCGACCTTGCGTCATCTGATTTTCATCTGTTTCGTTCCATGCCACACTTCCTGCGGGGCAGACAATTCCATTCCGTTCATGATGTGACAACTTTCATTACTGAGTTCTTTGCTTCAAAGCATGCAGCCTGGTATCGTCAGGGGCTTGTGTCACTGGTGGAACGTTGGAGAAGGACCATACAGTGTGATGGGATGTACTCCGCCGAATAGGATTCTGTGGTACAGGGGGAGGCGGGTGCTGCACATTATCCATGAAAACGCTACGAACATATGACTCACCCTGGTACATCATGTACCATACTTTGCCAGGTAACGTACACAAATTGTGAAAACAAATGACAGCTGTGTGGCATGATGTTTGCAATTTATAAATGTTGGACAAAAGAAATTTCGTTTTATAAATTAGAAGTTATCTCCACTGTTCTAAGGTGCCCCCCGTTCAAATGGGACCCTTCCCCTACTCATGGGCGTATGTATTTAGGGGGTTGGCCTGGAGCACCACCCCGAAATTCCGATTAATATGGAAAGAGTAGTATAATTTTAAGCGTAATTATCTATATTTAGGGTTATAATGCCTTTTTCACAAGAACCTTGTGTTAGGTAAACCTTGAAATTAATACAGAAAAATCGAAAACCACCGCGACCTGGACTCGAACCCGGATCTCCCAGTTACCGGCCAGGTATGCTGTCCATTACACCAGCGCGGTATGTTAATTCTCTGTGTATATAGACCACTCCTCAGTCCTCACACCTTAACAATCTTCCAACCCCAGTATCTGGTTAAGAAATCAATGCACCAAAGACATTTCAAGATTTTTTTTGAGGAATTTGTTCTGCAACCGTGCAGTTCGAAATAATATATGTAATTCCTTTTTTCACAAGAACCTTGTGTTAGGTAAACATCGAAATTTACACACAAAAATTGACAACTACCCGGTCGGCAGCAAATGGGTGCAAATGTCAGTCTTTTAACCTTGCCAGTGTAATAATGTAGTTTATATTTTGTATAATAATAATAATATAGTGTATGTAGCATATACACGAAAGATAAGCAATGAAATATTGGCGATCTCAAACAAGAGAAGAAGAAAAATAAGATTGACACGAGACAGAAAAAGTTGATTATTCATATTACAGAATGCTATACTGATAATAAACATTAAAGCATTTACATTAATGCGCAGACTCATTTCGAAATCAAGAAAGTACACGCATCTTGATAAATTATTGTGCTGTAATCCGGTACTTTGAATGTAGTTTTCAAGGCCTTTAGGCAAATCAAGTTCAGACCAGATGGATGATAATGGAAAGATTGGTGAAATGAAGAAGGTGGAAGGAAATGGGAGAACTCCAAGAAAAATCCACGCTCATGGTGTTTGTTGTTCACCACAAAGCTCACATGGCAGGAGGAGGGTTTGAACTGATGAACCCAAGCACTAGAGGTGAGCGCTCTAACCATTGAGCGATCGCGGGCCACTCTAATCAGGTACTGTTTGGGCCTTTCCTGATAATGAAAACACAGTTGTTGTAGATTTGCCGCCTTTACATGGAATCAATTAACAAAACCAATAACGCAACGGCAGTTTTGACGATGGGATAAGAGCCAGCAGCAAAATGCATTTCAGCAACATTTTGATGTAACTCGAAAACTGCTGGGTAGGGATGGCCAAATTCGGATCCAAAAGGAACCGGATATCCGAAACTCGGAACTCCGGGGTTTCGATATCCGGTCCAATGGATTCGTCCGATTTGGGTCGCAGATGCAAAGACCCAGAATTCGGATTTCGTTATTATGATGCATCTTAAACTGGGATGGTAAATTATGAAACACCCTGGCCAATACCTTCCATTCTCTGCCTACCACGTCCGAGCCAAAGAAAGAAAGGAGAGAGGGGGGGGGAATTGAATTTTTTAATATTATTTATGTCCTTTTGGCATCTAAGCCTCAGGCCGGGATAGTGGAGGGGAAAGGATTCGGGAAGGTGTCGGCCAGGGCCTATGTTGAAGGTGCCATCCCGGCATTTGCCTCGTGTGAAACCTCAGGATGATCGAACGCTGGGATCGAACTCACGACCTCCCGAACCCTACGTCAACGCTTTACTATTGAGTTGCGGAGGCTCGGTGAGAGAGAGAGAAAGAGAGATAGCTTTTTGCCTCTCTTTCCCTTTCCTTCTCTTCCGGAGAGCGAGAGAGACAGAGAGAGAGAAAGAAAGAGAGAGAGGTCCGGATGAGGTAGGCGGAGCATGAGGAAGGTATTGGCCAGGGCTTTCCATAATTTACCATAAATAAAGCCAATTTAATTCAATGTATTTGAAACTCGAAAAAATATATTTTGTTGAAATAGTTGTCTAGTTGATTGTTATTGTTTTTGTCCAAAGTTAGTTGATAGGAACACTTTTAATGACTTTTATTATTTTTCTAAAATACTTGCTTTATTTCTCAAAAGCGTAATCTGGAAAAGGAATTTCGTACTTTTTATCTTGCTGCATGCTTAAAAGGGAAGAGAGGAGGACATGCTTTTATTCTCTCCTTCTAAGAGTGCAATGCTTATTACATAGTGACTGATAACCACGTCACAGAGTCAAAGGGTAGTCACGGTTTGCGATGGGGAGGGCGGGGTTTGAAGCGACAAGCAGGTGCTGTCGATTATTTGTTTTCCTTTTGTCGCTCTAATATATGTACGTATTAGTAACATACTATTATAGGACTGGTTTCAATGGCACTACTCGCGCAATTCATGTATAATTCAGCAATTCTTCTCTGTTTTCTATGATTATGATTTCCCTCTCTCTCCTCACAATACTCCAAAATGAAGAGTAACTGAAACCAAAATAAGACTTATCGTTTGCTAGCTGAGAAAATTCCCGAAAATACATACGACAGGGTGCCCACAAACAGAAAAAATCATTAAAGGTCAGGAATTTCAAGATTTACCAGGAGAAGTCAGGAAATTGATTAAATATGAGATCAAAAGTCAGGAAAAAGTACAAAATCTGCCGCTGGGTCAGGAAATTTACTATCAGGGGCTCATATATGTGTGAAGATATCAGAACATCCTTTTCACAAAGCTTTGGAACAGATCTCCAAGACAAGCACGGAATTACCAGGCTCGATGATTTCTATGCTTCCTTTCTTTCAAACAACAACAAACAAACAAAAACTCATCTCTGTGGAAAGTGGTAAAGTCGAGTTTGATATTTTCCCACGGAAATACGACAGTTGTGGGTGGTTTCTCTATCAACAACTCTGCTCTTATTGAAATTCAATGTGAACATACAATAATAGCACTGAATAGAGTGGATGATGCTCTTATCAATTGCAAAGGAATCCACAGTATTGTCATCATATGCAAGATCTACTCGGATGCGATATAAAGATTATCTGAAAACACAGCGTAGTGCTAAGAAAGTAGATAGAAGAGAATAATTCTGTTAAAAAAAGGAATACTGAATGAAATTAAGGAACTGGAAGATGAGCAAAAGAAGTCGAGAGAAAAATCTGGAACGGAGTCAGACGAACTTTCTCAGAAAATCAAACTTTTGCGGAAGTCGCAAAATTGACATCTGTTGATATTGTTGAAACTTATGTTTTCGTTCTTATGATATTGTTTAATTATTCTAATAGTCTAATATTCATTGCTTATATTCATAGAATTTATTCATATGTACGACATAACATGTTAGTGATTGAAAAAATGTAAATTTTTGTTATTTTAATCAGTACCTTTGCAAAATATTTTAGTAAAAACTTTGTTCCTGTAATTTTATTGTAAAAGAAGTAATAAAATCATAAAGTTTGCTACTCAGGTGAGAGATGGGCAGCTATGGGGCTGGTGGAGGCTGCATGTAAAAGAAAACAAAATATTTTGCAAAAGTTAAAATTGGATGGTCTGAGAGTCAGGAATGTTTTAAAAATCTGGTCAGGAAAAGTCATAAAATTTAAGTTTACAACTTTTGTGGGTACCCTGTACGAATTAGAAAAGGCTATGATGATGTGTCAATGCCCCAGATATCTGAAACTCAGATCCGGATTGTGATTATACGTCAAGTTTTCGAGCGGGTCTATGCTTGGGACCCGGCCTGACCCGGTGACCTGATTTAGGTCTCGTCACCCGGAGAACAAAGTAGAGTATTTGATTATTTCCTTGCGTTTCAGGGGAGACCGAGATCGCAGGTATTACCCCCCAGAGCACGAAAATTACGAAACTGGAGCTCATAATTCTCAGCCCGGGTTAATCGGGTCAAGTTTTGGACCGGATCACATATATACTGATCAGACCGGGTCACAAAAACTTACCTGGTTTCAGCTCTGCGTGCTACTTTCTCTATATAAGTTATTAGTATTAATTCTTTTTCAGAATTTCAGAGAAATTCAGTATTTTAATATTCCGATATTGGTAAGTATATTGATACTGTTCGGTATTCCCCCAGTAAGCCAGGAGACGTAAGCCCGATATCAGCATTTGGTCGGCCAAGCTCGCCTGACGAGCGAGCTGACGTCGGGTTGAAAAATCCAGACCAGACTACCTTCTCAGCAATGTAATTTAAAGGATAACCATGTGAATGCTTCGTGTTTCTGTTCAGTTTCATATTCCGGCTACTTCACACGCTGTTGACATAAAACTGCACATTTTTACACTGTAAACACCGCTGTACGACCCAATAATTACAGCCACTCCCAAGTACCAAAGAATAAATGTTAGGATACTTGTTTCCAAGCAACGACGCACGATTATTTCTTTCAAGAAGTCCAAATTATTTACAATCTGTTATTTTGGAGCCAAACAAATCTTCCCTTAAATTTCTTACTCCAGAAAATCTCAATACCTGATTTCAGCTTAAAACGCAACCAGACTTCACAATTCTCGTTTAATCTCTTTTCTTTCGTGATGAATAGGCAGATCTCAACATGTTCAGAGTCCAAAATCCAAACGTACAAATGGAACAGGACCATCAGACGTAAATGTGCTTGGAATATTGTGTACGTTATGTCAACTGAATTCAAACATCTCTTATTTCTTTTAGTTTTCGTTCATAATTATTAGTAAGTCTGTGACATTCCCTTGTCATGATTTCTACAAAAATTACTGACTTTGTATTTGTGGGTCGTTTTAGTAACCAAGAACCTTATCCCATCTCGCTTCCATTAAGTATTCGTTTTTTAAGTTCCCAGCCGGGACTCAAACGCGGAACTCTAGATGTCACTCATGATCTGATACCTGTGACCACTTGACCACTGCGGTCGTTTATTACCCTATACTGCACTGTTTACATGATTAATCATCCCCATTCAAGTTCACAATGACATTCTCTCTCATTGTTAACAAATAAATCAAAGGTTCGTTGAATATATTGCAGTTCGGAGAATACCTCTGACTCCTGTTGGTTATGCAACAACGCATTTTAAAAAATCACTCGGGAAATGGAATCTGTTTGAGATACAGACTTGGTGCAAACAAATTATTGTTACCTGCTGTAAAGTCCTCAAATTCATCCACATTTCGGCCTATCATCAGAGCATTTCTGGGAATTCCTTAGTTCCTTTGAAGAATTTCTTGTGCAGCCATGGCACAATTTCGAAATATTAATTTTTTGATAGAGCAGGTTGAAAGTCTTTGGGGATATCTTGTCGCCGCAGTTCTACTGTTAATGGTATTGAAAATATCAAGATCAAAATTTCATTTTCCCACGCTTTCGGTAGCTTGTAGCTCTGAAACTAAGCGGAATTCGACAAATTACAAAAACACATTATTTTTTTTCCTTATTTCGAAGATACCTTTTCGTTCCTTGAGTTTTGACAATGAATTTTTGTCCACCCTGTATATATAATCAAGTGAGTGCTGGTTGGACCTAAGGTTCAAAAAACTGGAAAGCAGGAAAAATCTATTTTCCACCACTCTTTGCAACTTTCTGGTTTGTTAAGCTTTTGCAGTTTATACCAATTTTCTCTTTCGTTCATTGCAATTACAACAGTGGTTCGTCTGTATCTCTTTTATAGTTATAACCTGAGTAGTGAAGGAAGCACGTAAAATAATTATTGAAAAACGCAAGTAGCATCTTGTAGAGTACTATGTAAAATACTTTCTTTTGATTTCTTTCAAAGCTTCTTCCTAAAAATAAGCTTTGTTTACAGAAATGTATAGTAGTTCTTGAAAAAAAAGTATTTTGCTGAACACTTTCAAATTTACACCCTAGGATTTTTCAAAACGAGGCATTTTTCCAACCAAAACCTTCACTTTTACACTCCAATTTTCCTCTATATTTATAGGATTACTCCCCACAAATTTATGCAATCGTGTTCTGTGGTCTATTGTGAATTCAACAAGGTACATCATCATTGTTCTTTGATGGATTCAGAGCTGCATTGATTTACACCAAACGCTAAGAAAATCCATAAAGCGACACTGCGAAAGGACGGAAGATGAGATGAGACCTCATTTTCTCTTTTTTACCATAATAACACACAGTACTAATTGTCAGCCCTGTGTATGTTCGTTGTTCATGTTCATCCAATGATCATGATTAAGTTGAAATTAATATTTTCCGTACATACGTTGATTGCATGCCAGAGTATGTGCAAACATGTACTTACGTGTTATAATTAGACAAGATGATAACCCAATATCTCATGATTTTTCTCTCATTCATATATTTTTCCCTTTAATTTCATGCACGTTCTTTTCTATAAGTATTATATTGTAATGGATCGCGTGCCTGAGAGCACGTGCCACTAATAAAGTGTGTACTACGCTACGTAAACAATAAAGTGTGTACTACAAGCAACATAAGAAGATAGTAAATGACACAAACCATCGTAGAAGCAGACGATAACAACAGTTCAAGCAATTACCGTAGATGGAGTTGGTGTCACAGCCAGAGGGAGACAGCACAGATGAAGGAGGGACTTAGAGGATAACTTCCAAAAAGACCTATAAATATCCGAACACTTAGGCTACCAGGATCACTCATCACCTGGGTGGTAAACTTTCTCTAACCTTCCTTGCTTATCGGCTGCAACGGACTGAAGCAATCCTTCATACACATGTTTTGCAACGGAACTGGTATGAATCCTTCCTTACCTGACACACACTTTACAACGGGAATGGTGTGTCCCCTTTGAACAGCAAAACTGTACACGCGACTGCAACGGGTCTGGTACATCCTTCGGCACAACAGTTGCAACGGACTGGTGTCGACTCTTGCCTGTTCAAATCCTGTTGATAATGATAATGATAAAATGAATTTTATGGGCGGTAACAGCACTATGGCTTACGCCCGTCCCGATACGGGGAAGCCCCTTATCTTTGTCACGTCTAAAAATAGCTGTTAATTAAAATAATAAAAGAATATAAAAGATGAAGATGTAAAAGGTCTTCACAATCAGAATAAAAACCAAGCCTGTAAACGGGGCTTTACAAATAAAACAAAACTACACTATAAAACTTAATGGAAGCCTGTAAATGGGACTTCACAAGATAAAACAAAACTACACTATAAAACATAACAGCAATGGAGCATAATCATAAAAAATAAACGGTAATCATAAAAGTCTCTGCGAAAACAAGTAAAATATTACCGTTTAAGTTTAGGTTTATACCTAAGTTTCCCTTTCCTGCCCACGAGATTAAAATCAATATCCATTAAGTGGTCCTGAATCATGTCTGAAGCCAAAGATGAACTTGGGTCATCGACAGTATGTGCAAACTCGTCCTGAGCGAACTGAGCAGACAGAACGTTCGTCAGAGTCTTTATGCTTGTAGTGAGAGGCGAAGTTCGAACTAACTTCGAGACTTTATACGGACTATAAGTAGTCTTAGCCCGTGGAGTTCTAGAGCTCTTCACAGGTGTTTTTTGTCCCTGACTCTGCGTCGGCATATGGAGAGGAGCCTCCGATTCTTTGGGCGGCTTCGGAGGGTCGTCATGCACATCAGACACTGTTTGGGTTGATACATTAACTGTCTGCGTACCAACCGAG
>JAGDQP010011636.1:19289-52467 GCA_022664845.1 Lepisma saccharinum
TAGGACAGTCCCGCGACCAGGCCGTGTGTTCACCCTTGCAATTGACACACTGAGGTTTCAGTGATGTGCAAGGATCCTCACCATGGCTACTGGTTCCGCAAATTGCACAAACAACAGAGGTCGCCTTACACGACGTGCTGGTGTGTCCATAGTGCTGACATTTAAAACAGCGGAGCGGACTGGGTATATATGGACGGACAGGCAAGCAGTAGAAGGCTGCCTTCACGTCCTTAGGAAGCTGTGGCATGGCAAACGTCAAAATTAGCGAGCTCGTGGGTTGCAGCTCGCCACTCTTACGTGTTTTAATCCGCCTAACGTTGACTACACCTTGGCTGGCCAGTTCATTCTTAATCTCCTCTTCAGGGACATCCTGCAAGTCCCAACAAGTTATTACGCCCTGACAAAAGTTCAGTTGACGATGTGGTTCAACTTGAACTGCGAATGGTCCTAGGGTTTTCAGCTTTAGGAGATTAGTAGACTGTTTATTATTGGAGGTCTCTACGAGCAAGGTGCCGTTGCGAAGCTTTTTAACATGCTTAAGTTCACCTGCAACGTGATTCAGTTGTTTTTGTATTACGAAAGGGGATAACCCCTTCAAACCACTTGGATTTTCTGTTTCATTCATTACTTTAATCACAAGATATCGTGTAATAGACGGTACGATACTTGTCTGTTCCTCTACTGCGTTTTTATCTTTTTTGTCACTGCTTGATGCATTAGCTGTATGCGCCTTCTTACTAACATCAGTGACGTTCTCTTCGCTCTCTCTCTTCTGTCTCTTTCGTTCTTTCTGCGAAGGCGACTTATTAGGATGTGGTGGAGCCATGATGAATGAAAGCCGTAAATGCCCACACTTCTCCGTCTTCGTTCTGAGGAGCCAACGAGGCTGCCGGGTACTACCCTCATCACCCTTGTCAGCAAGCTGGAAATCGAGGCGAAGTCCAATGACTTGGCGTCGAAATCACTTGTACTCCCGACTGATGGATACTTGGGACACCCACTCCCCCGAGTGTTGGCGAGACCAAAGGTCCGAAGAGCTCCCCAATGGCGCACTTCCCAGTCTCAACGAGCTAGACCATCCAAGAATCTGCTGCTAAGAACTAGGCGCTATCCAATGGTTCCGCCCCCTTTCCTCTGAGCCCAGGGGCCATTGTCAATGCAAATACATCCTGTCACATCCGTGGTCATTGCGCGGAGGCACAGCTCACAGCAAAAGAGGAGATGAAATGATGATCATCTGTGGATGAAAATGAGGTGAATGTGAATGGAACTCCTCTGTGCTGGTCCTCCTTTCAAGCAGCGTAGGTGTTTAGCTGCGAGGGCTGATTGCAGCCAGCAAAAGCCAGCTGGACGATGGGGTCGCCAATTCCCTACGCCGTATACGAGCAGCGATGGTCTGCTGCTCGGGCTATGTGATGATGCATCACGTTGCGGCCCGTAGGCCTGCGATGAGGTCGCCAATCCCCTACGCTAGTGGGAAGTAAAAATTCTCAATAGAGAAGCACTTTGGCCCTGCTATTGGACTTCCCATAGGCAGCAACGATGTTAGCAGCTGCCAGGGCTGATTGCAGCCAGTAAAACTGACTGGGCGATGGGGGCGCCACTTCCCGACGCCGGGTTCAAATCCTGTACACACGACTGTAACGGGTCTGGTACATCCTTGGGTATATCAGTTGCAACGGACTGATGCCCATTCCTTTCTGCTTATCAGTTGCAACGAACTGATGCAGGACTCTAACCCTACTTCGCTGAAGATTGATCACCGAAGAAGAAGAAGGCCAAGTTTCTCTAAACTCGCTATAGTCCCGGGTTCGGGAAGCTCATTTTGTTAACTTGTACCGCACTTGTATAGTTTTGTAGTAAAACTGATTCTGGGAGAAAATTAATTCCGTGTACTAATTGTTCTACCTACAACGCACTATAGCGCCCTAAAGGAAATATTAAGGTAATTCCGCAGAACATTACGATATGATTATTACTCCCAAATGACGCATTTGATATACACACATAAATTATATAGCTGTTCAGTGTTCATGAGTTACGAAGAATGTTGTTATCCAGCTGTATTTAACCCGAATAATATTTCCGGTGTTGTTGTTTTCTTTTATTCACTTTAGTTTATGTTCCTGGAATTTACGATCCTTACATACACAAAGGAACAAAAATGTGGAAGTAGAGTCTCAATATGTGCACCAGATTAAAATCCTGTTTCCGCCTCTATTCAGACATCCTGTATTTGTGTTATTCGGCGTACAAATAATATTTGCGTATACCTAATAATATATGTTAATTTATTACAAACGTTTACTCTCTATAATAATAACTTTTTGCCATTCCTTATTCTTCATAATTTTATTCTTTATTTTTACAGGAGCTGATTACAACTTTATACATCGGGTTCCTTGGCCTCATATTTGCTTCCTTCCTTATTTATTTAGCGGAGAAGGACGACAATCCAGACAAATTTGGAAACTTCGCCGCTGCCTTGTATTGGGGTGTGGTGAGTATTCATTTCAAAACAAAATTAACTTATTATATATTACAGTATTTACTTTGTTTCCCAGACAATCACTCTGTTCAAAATCAAATGAAGCTTTTATTATTGAGCATACACCACTCAGGTGATATTCTACAGGGCCGCAGAAACACCTGAGAGGAGCATACTATTAAGTTAAACTGGACTCGTTTTTAGAGTCAATTGTTGAAGTGGTTTAGCTTTATACTGTGGGAGCGTAGAATAATTTACATCACCCAGAGGTGCCGATCAGCTACCAATGCCCTGTTAATTTCCTGTAAAAGAAGTGCAGGCTTCAGAATTGGGAACTTGCATAGTCAAATACTCGAACTATAAAGTTTAAGATAAAAAAATATAAAATGATACTTTTATTTTCAAACTAAGTTTACACTGGAAGTCTGAATACATATCCTGAATGTTAATAGAATGCAAAATATTTATCATTTGCAGTAACCTATGCAACTGAATCCCAACTAGTGAGGTTGTAGATAAGTCTGAATACTCCTACTCGGTAGGTCGGATGATAGTATTTCATCCTAGTGTAGGGATAAAGAGTGAATACAGTGATCAGGGAAAGATGTTGTTCTTGGCTTACCTTACAAATTGGTAGATGTTACTGCTTCGAATTTTGAGAGTAAAATCCTTGAGTTCAAGGGCAAATTAGGCCCTTAAATGTGTTGGGATATCCTAAATGACTTTACTCATCTTGACGCAAATCTAAGTTTTTCATCGCTATATGCTGAGGCTGGGGGGAGAGAACTAGATTCACGCCAATCGACGTTTTCCTTGAAGGTCTTGGTTGAGCTTACGCAAATACTTTTTTCCAGTCTTTAAATGTTAAGGGATGATTTCTACACCACTGAAACTTATTGTTATTATATTCTGGCTTTTTATAAGCGAGAATATTATCTGCGTTTTTAAGCTGTATTATTTTCTAAGCGTTCTTATTCCTCCATATGAGAAATAAGAACCATATTCCTTTCTTCTTTTGGGAAAGGGAAGAAAGGATAAAAAGCTTCTGCATAGAAACGAAATAAAAAATTATGCGTCTTATAGATTTAAATTAGGATTGCTGAAAACTGTCCTGGTCATGTAACAAGGTCCAGGCGCTTCTTTTTGAATGATTATGTCAATAATTATTAAGAGAAAATCAGGTATGAAAGGTATGATCATTAAAGAAAAGAGACGGAAAATTTAAATCTAAATTAGGGCTAAGTCGTTCACCAGGATTTGATATTTTATTGTATATCTCATACAGACATAACATATGAAAGAAGAAGAAACATAATATTAATATACAGCAAAGAAAACGAAACATATTATATAACAGTTACATAATATGACAGACCGTAAAAATAAAAATAAATATAAACGGAACAAAGTAGAAATAATACAACACAGAGATAAGTGAACAAAATAATCATCAAACAAGTAATATTATAATAATAATTATATACAAGGATAGCAGTGTAACAGAGAGTCTAGTATAGTCACACTAATGTTCTTCAAATAACATAAGTAAAACGTAGTACATCGAGTAAAATTTTACATACTATAAAAGTTCATTTTATTCTTGTATTGAAACTTCAGATCAAGGGTTACAACAAAATTGTACGTAAATAATCACCTGAGTACGAAAAGAATTAAAATAAATATAGTAACAGGGAGCTTGAATTTATATCCAAGATGGCGCGAAACTAATTATGTATAAAGGTCGACCAATTGTGCTAACCCATCATCTGAGGTGAGGCAACTAGAAAGAAAACAAAGTAAGGATTAATGCTAACGGATTGGTGGTGTAATTTTACATAAAAGAATGGTGCCTTAATGAATAATAGAACAAAAAACATAAACAATGAATAACAAGTAATTAAATTGGAGACAAAGGAATGACAAAAAGACAAACAAAAAACATTTGTATGTACCTAAAGTATATGCATAAAGGGTTAATACATCGCAATGACATAATTATAAGGAAATTTACACCTGCGTAAAGATAAATAAAGACAAATATTAATGTTACAAATCAGTAATAATAATTACATTTAAAGGATATATATATGAGCAATGAACAAAAGCTACGTGATGAGATTATACAAAATTGTACCATTAATTGAAATCCTATATTATGCACAAAAACTGTGAAGATCTGTAATATAATGTACTGATAGAAAATCTCACTGTTGGAAAGAAGAATTTTGAGTTTTGCCATGATTCTGCAAAGGTCGTACTCCAGTGCATGTAACAAGGTAGTGCAGTAGGAAATAGGGGAAATCCTTACAAACAAGTCAGGGACATCCTTACAATTACGTCATGGACATAATTACAATTTTGGGGGAAATAAATATCGCCCTTTTCATGGCAGATACGGCATGCCCAGTTTTAATAGTATTTTAGATTGAAATATTTTAATCTAATTATCTCAGCTTTGCTTATTGTTTAAGAGGCGTCTACCATCCCCCATCCACTCATCCATTTCCATTACTCTTTCAGGGCCTGCAGTAAAATATTCTTCAAATACCTTGATACTCTTATTTATTTAAGTTATTACTAGTTCTAGAGCCTATATTCTATTATTATTCTATAGTTATTACAGTTATATTAATTATATTTTTATACTTATTATATTATATCTATATTTATTGTATTATATTATAGTTATAGTTATTACTAATATTCCTTTTTCCTATTGATAATGTCACAACACGAGAAGAAAACATGGTTGTTTCATCGTCTTTTTCTTCTATACACTAAAATGTTAAAGATTTTCAACTAACAACAAGACATTTTTTGGTATTCTAAAGTTGCAACACTGGGTTCTTTTACCTGCGTTTTCAAATTTACCTCTCCTTCTCTAACAAATAGTAGGGGTAGGTCATAATTAGACTACAAAAGAAATGCAAATGAGGGGATGGGTATTGTGTAAAGGCTCGTAAATTTTGTCAGCTGTCAGAGGGGGAACTTTGGGATGAATAGATATTGTATCCCCTGTCACATAAATTATGTTGACTGGACGCGACTAGAAAGGGAGACTTGTGGGTTCCAGCTGCCTGGTTGATTTTTTTAACAGTGAGAGAGTGATGATCTGTATAAATTGTAATAATTATTTTTAATAGAGGATTATCAAAGATAAAGGTGATATAGTTGATATTTCTTAAGATGTATTTCTAAGGTATTTTATATCTTACGATAGACTTATCGTAGAAAGACGAGTAATATACCAAACAATACTAAGATAATGTTAAGTATCTCACACTTAGTGTTCGTGAAGGAGAAACTTTGTTTCGACAATAATAAGGATTGTTACCAATCCGAACTCGTTAATAACTAGATGGAAATCTTGAGACATCTTTAAGACGTTTATTAATCTTTAAGTGGTTTAAAAGAGTATAAGAGTATTTTTCGTAGAAAATGCGAAACTCAAATAAATTTTAAGGAGTTATTATATGTGAGTGGACTAGTACTTGCAAGTGGATGTCAAACCGATCTTGTAGGTGGAAATCTTGAGACATCTTTAAGACAAATGTTAATCTTGGAGAGGTTGAAAAGAGTATTTGATAATCTTTGTTAAATATTAGAACATTCTTTGGAATATAATGGAGCTAATACTTACATGTGGGTGGACTAGTACTTGCAAGTGGATGTCAAACCGATCTTGTAGGTGGAAATCTTGAAATTTCTTAAGACGTTTATTTATCTTTAAGTGGTTTAAAAGAGTATTTGGTAATCTTCGTTAAACTTTAGGACATTATTACATGTGACAGGACTAGTTGCACATACTACATGTGAAATGAACATCGGAGACGGAAAAGACTATTTCGTAAGAGAATAGGAAGCAATTTAATAAGACGTTGCTTAATCTTAAAATGGTTTAAAAGAATCTTTGGTAATTCTTGTTAAACTTTAGGACATTATTACATGTGACAGGACTAGTTGCTCATACTATATGTGAAATGAACATTGGAGACGAAAATCTTGAGATTTCTTAAGAAAAATGTTAATCTTGGACAATTTGGAAAGAGTATTTGGTAATTTTTGTTAAATTTTAAGTCATTATTACATGTGACAGGTCTAGTACTTGATACTACATGTGAAATGAACATCAGAGCCGGAAATCTTGAGACAACTTTTTGAAATTAAGAATTCAGAATTAAGCGAACTAGGGAGATGGGAGAAGATTGTAACCAAGCAGACGGGGTAACTAGGGAGACGGGTAAAGTTTGTAACCAGGCTAGAATCGTATAATCAATGTATTAGAACTGTTCTTTTGCCTCTATTTTCCTTAGAACTTCTAAGGAAGTATCAAGGCGGTATTCAAGAAAATGCCTTTAATCAGGAATTAAGCAAACTAGGGAGAACTTAATATTAGAGAGTTATAGCCCTCGGCCAGAATTCGGCCCATACAAATGCTGCCGCCCACATTTCAACCGTCGTTGTAGAGTCGGGTTCAAAACAAGTGCTGAGTGAAACCCGATGATTCTAACTGACATTTGCAATTGATTTTTTTAATCTCTATAATGAAGAAATTAATGACTATTGTAGGTGTATCGTGACTATCACTGATTGTAATTGCAATTGCTTTCTGCTGACTGTCTCAGATAGTTGCTGGTCCGCCTTCTTCTCGACTATTCTTGCCGTCATATTCCCTCCCTTGTTAGGTCAGCATTTTCCTTAGTCCCGACCAAATTCAATCCCCATAGTCGGGACAAGGGAGGCAAAACAAACTTTTCCACCCTTTTGCCAACTATTTTCACAAAATGTACAGGTGTGATTGGTACACTGTAAGGATCAGTTTAACCTAGTTAGACCACTCCAAGCTTCGTTCTTTAGGCCACTTTAACAACACGATTCTTAGTCTACCGCGTTCATTTGGCGCCGGACCACCAGTGAACCACCTTTAAATTCGACTTTTTCCCGACTGTCACACCCCTATGCCGTGCCGATGGCGGCAAAAATTGGATCGTCGGGGTTGGGGCGCATTTACTTCACTGGGAAGGCTTCCTTCAAACTAAATTTCAGTTTTATTTGTTAGATATTTAAGCCCGAAATTCTACATTTCTCGACGAAAAGCCATGTTGGAACCCCCGTAGAAATAAAGGGATAAAATTCAACCAAACGAGTTTCCTTAAATATAGTCACTCTTTTGGTAGGTCTAAAGATTACGAATAACTGCAGCGTTATATTTGACTGCTTCACAGAAATAAATTATTATCTCTTTGAAGATACCACATTTACATTTGCATAGTATGACGATGGAGGAACTCTACTTGCACTGATCCGGCGAGCCAAATGTCGACCAAGGCAGCAAATGATCGGGGATGTTGGTCGGGTTGCGTTCGGGATAGGCATAACCCAAACCAGTATTCGGGAAGAAGATGGGGGAAGGTAGCTGAGCAGCCACAAGTGGCATTTGGTCGTCGGGCAATTTCCGAACCGCCATCGGTCTCTGACTTGCCGGCGTAGAGATCAAACCCCGACCATCCCCGAGCACTTGATTGTGGGAAAAGCGTGGGCCCATTGCCTTAGGTCGGTAAAAGGAGGCTCCCTGTCCATTTCTTGATGGTCGAGAAAAGAGCGTGCTCCGTCAATTCTTGATGGTCGAGACATAAGCGAGGCCCCAGCCACTTCCTAGTGGTCGGGAAAAGGTTGGGAGTGCAGCAATTTTCCTACCGCTTTAATCTGGAATTTATGTAACTCAACTATCGGCATTCCGTTGCGAAAGAATTCTGCCGGTTGTTTAGAATATAGAAAGATGAAAAGAGGAAACGTTCTTTACATTTGTAAAAAAACAAAAGTGTCTGCATGTGGCAGGTCTTGAAAAAAACGTTTTTTTTAAACAGCTGGGCCCAGGTGGGTTTTTCCGTTTTTTCATCTTTAATTGGGTTTTATTGGGTTTTTTTTCGGGTTTTTGAAAGAACATGTGGACGCAAGTGAATGTAAAGCTGTGTGCAGACCTCACTAGGTAACAATGTATCACTACCAAAGTGTTCAATCTCACGAGGATGGTCCTCACCCACACCGCTTGAGGGTAAGGGCAAAATTTGAACGTGAGGGTGAGTGAGAGCAAAGTTCGAACATGAGAGTGAGAGTCTGTGGGGGTTAGGCTGATTGAGGATCTGAGTGTGAGACTGGGATCAGCCCTCATGAGGACCACGCTTCAGAGGTTGAACACCTATGCATTAAGTGAAAAGCAAATGAAAGAAAGAGTTTGAAATACACGAACTAAAACATACCGCACAATTATACTACTCGCCCTCTCAGAAAATATTTTACGCCTTTTGTTAAATTCAAAGCTGTTTAACATCGCGAGGGTTGCCCTCATGAGGGCGGAACTCAGCCTCACTGCTTGAGAGTGACAGCAAAGTTGCGACGTGAGGGCTGTACGGTTTTGAATTTTTGTTTCAAGGCCTTTAGGCAACTTTGATTCAAGTCGGATGGATGATTATGGAATGAAGAAAGTGGGAGGAAACGGTAGCACCCCGAGAAAACCCACGCACATGGTGTTTGTCCACAACAAGGCCCACATGGCATGAGCAGGGATCGATCGTGCGATCCCTATCACCAAAGGTGAGCGCTCTATCAATGGAGTCACCGCGGCCCGGCTGAGTGAAGACATGAGGGTAAGGGCAAAGTTACAACGTGAGGGTAAAGGCTGATCGAAGTTGTGAGGGTGAAGACGAAATTGAAACGTCAGGGTGAGTGAGGTTGGACGAAAATGAACTTTAGTCATTACTGTGAAGTCAGGAGGCTTGTAGCTGGCCTGTCCTGTATGTGGGTGACCTCACTTCAAAATATGTATGCACTAGATTCAAGCTACGGCGTGGTTCAGGGTCCAAGACATTCCGCCATCCACAGGTGAGACTGATGAAAATGAGAGAGAACACCATTCGGGATGATTTCACTGATCCACGTGATTCGGGTCTTTTTTATATTTCTTTGAAGTCTTTATGAAGGCAACTTCGGCTCCACGAATGGGAGAAATGATGAGATGGGAGAAATTGGGAGGAAACGTTAAATCCCCGAGAAAACCCATGTACACAGTGTTTGTTCATCACAACTACCGCAAGCTGGGATCAAATCAAGGCCCCACGCAACAGAGGTAATAACTCTACCACTGAGCCACCGCGGCCCGAGCAGGGTATGAATTGATGCCCAATCTTCCCAGTGTCACTTGGCCGTCCGAAACTCCAATCACCAGACCACAACAGACGGAGTACCCAATGCTTGTGGTCCAGGCGGTAACGTCGCGCACTTGGGATCGACAATGCTTAGGTACGTGGTTTCGAACCCCACGGCCAACTATTCTGACTGAGATATCCCAGGGTTTCTCGTATTTCACCAGGTAAATGCTAGAATGAAGAAAATGGACCTTAACAAAGCCCTGACTAAACTCGAATACTTCCTTATATTTCAATATCACAGGGTGTTGTAAAATTTACATAGCAATATTATTCTAGAGTTATTATGTTATCAATTCAGATTATCTTATTCTCAAAAGATTATGAGAACTGACGTATTTTTTTTAAATCTGGAATCTTTAGAACATTGACCGAGCCGCCGTAGCTCAGTCGTAGAGCGTTGGCGTAGCATTCGGTAGGCCGTGGATTCAATCCCAGCGGTCGCCCATCTTGACTGAGGTTTCTCCACGGTTTTCCTCACTCATACAAGGCAAATGCTTGAATTGGACCTACAGCATAGGCGCTGGCTAACACCTTCCCGAATCCTTTCCCCTCCTTTATCCCGGCCTAAGCATTATTAATAAAATTCAAATTTAGAATATAGAGGGGAAATTTTGAATTAGTTGTTCCCTTGTATAGAACAAGGCATTACAAATTATTGACAGATTCTAACAAAGATTGTATTTTTTTAAACGTTTAATCAACAACTATTATAAAGTAATTGTATATCAATCTGCTATCTATATGTATATTGTATGACTTGCTGTATTGGCACCATTACTTATGTCCTGAAATGCTTGTATGAATACATTTAAAACTGACTTTTATTATTTTATCTAATTATTCATGCTTTCAGGAATATACCATTACAAAAATAGATTTTCTAGGACGAGATTTGAACCCATTGCCTCACGATTAGAAGTCACGCGCTCTACCACTTTTTTTTAGGTATTTATTTTCAGGCTTCAAACTACTACTACAAAAGATAACAAAAACTGACAAAAACTCTAGAAATGAACAAAAAATAAACAGGGGAAGAACAGAAAACTACAAAAGGTCCACTCCAAATGAAGATCACTTCACGCTAACGAACCAAACAAAAGGAGATCTTTTTAGTATACTGCATTTATGTAAAAGGCATAGCTACTGTATTTATTCTTCTTAAGATTTTCATAGCGCATATGTATTTGAGTGAGATACTGTTCAACTATGCTCATATCACGCTCTATTAATAACATATACAAGGTTTGAGCGGTAAACCACATCAGAAAACGTCTTTTTGTGTTAGGAAAATATGAAAATGCTGGAAAATCCAGTAGATCATGTAGCTGAGTTTCAGTTACTTGAATTCTCGTTATCCGTTTAAAAATACTGCTGTATTTAATCCAAAAGTTATTACCACTGACACAAGAAATTAGGCGATGTTGAAGAGTGTCAATATTGTTACATAATGAACATAAGGGACTTATATTGAATCCTATCTGGTATAAGTTGGATTTATTCGGATATATACGGTAGATTAATTGATATAATAGGTTGTGAAGTGGAGGTTCAATCAACAATTCGGCTAGATTTTGCCATATGAGATTCCAATTGTCATAGTTAGGGTACTTAGTTTCTTGTTAATTTTGTATATTTTGTTTTTGAAAAAGGTAATTATATAATCATTTTACTTTCATTTGCTCAAGAGGAATTTTACCTGCCAGTGCGTAGGCTATTTCAATAAAAGTATCGTTTAGATAATGACTTTTCATTTTCCAGGGAGTGATATTTAAGGGCAGCTCAAGATTAATTTCATGTAGTACGTTAAGAATAGATTGCTGCGCGAAGGTGGCATTTTCAGAGCATAAAATGTCAATCGTGCGATGGAGACGTAATGCATTGCCCTGTATTTGCAAATGTTTGAGATTTAAGCCAGCCTTATGAGGGGGTAGCAAAAGGTTAGTACGTATAGTTCTCAATGGATAATTTCTCCATATAAAATAGCCTATAAACTTTGATATTTGAGCATATGCTTTTTGCGACATAGGGAAAAGCTGCAGAAAACAAGTCCATTTGCTCATGATGTAACAATTTACAAAGCGCACTCTTGATATTAAGATTTCATAACAATTCTGAAATCGATTGAGTTGGAATACAGTATTACCAATAAGGCGCTGTTCATTATGTGTTATAGTGTCTTTAGTGTTAGAATACATTTCCATGCCTAACATATTAAGATGAGAAACAGTTTTCCCCTCTTTATGGTATGTATTGCTATGTTGTGCGGAGATCGGGAGTATTTTAGTTTTTGATTGATTGAGTTTGAGGCCAGTACTTTGGCCATATGTACAGATTATTTCCGTTATTTTCTTGATTTCATTAGGTTCTGTTACATAGCATGCTAAATCATCGATATATGACATTACTTTGAAATATTGGCCATTACAGGAGATCCCCTTAATTGAAATTTCTATTTGATTAACCATTGGGGTGAGCAATAGGGAAAAAAGTTGACTGCTGACAGGACTGCCTTGCTCAATTCCATTATGCATCGTAATACTACTCATTCTTTGCTGATTGAAGTGTAATATCAGTTGTCGTTGTTTTTGCATACTATACATAATATTTACGAAAGAGGGGGGATATTTATGTTTATTAAGTAATTGACATAAGCTGTCAATTCTAACAGAGTCAAAAGCTTGATGAAAATCAAAGTTTGCCATTGCACTTTTCTCAGAGAGAACGACTTCACGAAAGCTGGCTAACATAAATGCTGTGTCTGGGGTTCCCCGTAATCCCCCTCGATTAGGATTCAATATATACGGGAGAGAAACTTGTAAGCGATTAGAGAATACTTTATATAGAATTTTGGTATCACTATTTAATAGTGACAACATAAGATACCTATTAGCAGTATTACCAGCTGCTTTTTTACTTACTATTCAATTACTATTCACTTCTATGCAAAAAGTCTTAGCAATGTATCGCACATTAATTCTTGTGTCCTACATTAGTATCTCGAGAATATGGTTGTGATTTTCGTATATTTTGGAGATTCAAGACCATCTTGAATTTTGGCTTGAGCCATAGATACCTAAAGGCCAGAAATAAATTACAAACACTATCTTGAATTCGCTGTATCTTTAAAAGGTTTCCTACCACAACGGTCTTTTGTCAAATCATAATAAATAAAACCATTGAGCACATTATGACCAAATGTTTGTGCTATTTCAAGGTAAAAGTATTGATTCACTGCTCGCACTTTTCTTTTCTTAGTTTTGTGAAATTCATATCGGAAAGAGCTACAACCTGTAAACCAAAAGCAAACACAATTATTTTACAATGTAATTGATGAAATACACAAATTATAGAATAATCATCAAGTTACGATGATCCTTGTGATACTTTAAGAGTGAAACAATTCCTGTCAATTAGATTTATACGCCCGGTTATCTACAGTTATTTTCAAACTTTGTAGGTTCGTAATAGTTTATAAATCCTTTTGTAGCATACAGATTTTCAAGAAAGTTAGGAATAACTCATCCCTGACTTGTTAAAATGCTCAATTTTCTATACTACTGTATTACTAAGTCTGTTTCTGCCTCTTTACTTCTCAAGAATGTATTGAATAGAAGAGCTAAGTTCGTAACGCTTTCTTCTACTACCGTGCAACTTGTAAATAAAATATGTTTCAAAGTGGAAAAGTTTGCTTTTTATGGTTTATTCAGATATTGTTAACTTGTCTTAGAAAGTTACATCAACTTCTAAGCAACAGGAAAGTCAAGTCATATTTCATCTAGTTTTATTTATTTTATATTTCTTCGAAATAGCCTGACCGAGCGGCTGTCTCAGTAGTAGAGCATTGGTTTAGCATTCGGAATGTCCTGAAACTAGAGTCCTGCAAACCCAGTCCCGCAACAGCCTGGCCCGGCCCGTGCAGACCGCTACCACGTTTCCTTCTTTCTTTCTTTTTTTTTTTGCTCAGGTAATTGGCCTAAAAGCCCAGGAAACTAACAGAAAACATAGGCCGAGGATCATCATAGCAAATATTTTTCCTTTATTTTAATAGTAGCAAGTTTATTTCAATAGTAGTGTTCTGCACGGGCCGGTCGTGCTGGTGCGGGACTGGGTTTGAAGAACTCTAATTTCACGACATTCCGAATGCTAAACCAATGCTCTACTACTGAGACAGCCGCTCGGTCAGGCTATTTCGAAGAAATGTAAAATAAATAAAACTAGATGAAATATGACTTGACTTTCCTGTTGCTTAGAAGTCGATGTTTGTAGGACTCTACGTGGGGTCTATCCAAGCGGCCGACCATCCCGGCTGATGTTTTCCAGGTTTTTTCCTCAGGCACACCAGACAAATTCTAGGATGGTACTTGCAAAATAGACCCTTAGCGTTTACCTTCCACAATCCTCTCTCCCACTGATCTTGTTCCTGAGCCTCAAATGCCTGAAGTCCTTAAAATAAATTCAAATTCAAAATAGTATGTTATCCGTTAAATAACACTGTTTAAGAAAAGTTGTAATTTTGTCACTAAATAAGTTTAACTCAATATTTAATAATGTATATTTATATACTATTCAGCACATAAGTTCTACATCTCATGGAGCATAATACCATATTACTTGAAATTTTGTTACGCATGCGAAAATATATGCGTTATTAGACATTTTCAATATTTATGTCAACTTTTTATTACATGATAATAATCAATTCTTGTCTAGAGTTTTTATGAGATTTACCGTATTTTTGTACGTTAGTGCACTTCAAATAGCATCAAGATATATGTTTATCTCACAATATGTCTCAAAAATGTATTCAGATTGTAAACAAACTCTTTTTAAGATGAAATTCAAGATCTGGACTAAGCAATTAAACCTTATATTATTCAATAATATATATTTCAAAATTCAATTAGAATGTCCTTGCGCAACGACAAATATAAACCTGCTCTACAGTAATTATTTTGATCAAAGCTTAAAACTGTCACCGGATCATTCAGGTTAAGTTTCGGACCTGGTCTAGGCTTCAAGCCCGGTCTGACCCGGTGACACAATTTCGACACGATAATCCGGAGAACAAAACGGACTTTTAATTATTTCCTTCGGTTTGAACAGTGTTTCTGTCAGGGGTGACCAGGACCGAAGACGTTACCCCCAGAGCACGAAAAATACGACGCCGAAATTCTCAGTTAATTATGTTTTCCAGACCGGGTCAATCGGGTCAAGTTTCTGACCAAGTCACCAAAAGTAAACCGGTTTCAGCTCTAATTTTGAATCCATTCATTACGAGTAAATTTTATATGAATATGAAAATGAATTTTATATAACCTACATTAGAGACTAGTTGGACGCCATGGCAGATATTTTAGACTATAGTTATTTGCACTTTCAGTCAGCAATTTAGCCTTAATATGACGCATAATTCGGGCCATTAAATGTAAGCTACTCCAGATCTTCGCTACTTAATATTTACGGTAAATTCAGAAGTAAAGAAATGTAATATGATGCATTTTGAAAATACGACACTTTTTTATAGTTTCGATCGTTTGCGAAACACGAAGTAGCATAACTCAATTCTGCATATGTCTAATACTTTCTTAATTATTAACGATTGCCGAAGTTTCACTGCAAAAGAACTTGTGTTAATGCAACTGCACTTTGCATATTCCTTAGTAATTTTGCCATTCTATTTTTTTTATTTATTTTTTTTTTTTTAGCTGTCTTAGATCAACAACAACATACTTGTCAACTGCACCAATCTTCCCCTCTGGATCATTATTTCCTTCCTTTCAGAATGCTGGTTGTACATTAGCCTACTTTCCCTCTACTTCAATATATTTCCCCAAACTCTCAAAATCATATCAAGAAAAAGTAACAGATGATTCATGGATTCTCCTAAGGTAAAATGTTCCGGAGTTAAACTAGTCCCTCATTTGGATCTCCGGACTGGGACTGCTTCAGGAGGATCCAACAACAGGATTAAGAATTATCTTAGAATAGGAACGTGGACCGTACGAACGTTATACAAAACGGGCGCTCTCCAGGAGACCGACAAGTACGAGTTGCACATATTAGCAATGCAAGAAGTCCGGTGGGAGGATCAAGATAGTATTCGACAGGGAAATATATTTTCTACTACTGGGGAACTCAGTCACACAATTTCGGAACAGGATTCCTCATTAAGAACAGCATCCTTCCGACGGTTCAGAATATATTCTTCAACGAAAGACTATCATACGTTACGATACGTACTCGATGGTACAACATGATTTTAATAAATGTGTATGCACCAAACAATGAGTCTGATCGGAACGACGAAGATATATTCTACGATGAGCTAGAAAGCCTGTTTAACCGATTACCGAAGTGTAATTCGAAAATTGTGTTGGGTGATTTGAACGCAAAGGTAGGGAGGGAAAACATATGGACTTATCATACGCAAATACAGCCTTCACGAAAAGGCCAATGGAGAAAGATTGACAACTTTCGCGATTTCCAAAAACCTACTGGTAAAGAGCACGTACTTTGAACACAAAGACATACACAAATGCACGTGGGTATCTCCGGGCGGCAAAACTCTCAACCAGATCGATCCTGTATTAGTAGATAGACGAAGACACACCAACATAAAGAACGTTAGGTCGTACAAAGGAGCGGAAGGTGACACCGACTATCAGTTAGCGATCACAAAAGTGAAGAGAAAAGTTATGCATCGCGAACAGAGAAAGCAAGGGATCAAAACAACTGAAATTCGAAGTTAAACGATTAAATAATCCGAGCATAAAAGCAGATTACCAACTCGAACTCTCAAATAGGTTCGAAATCTTAGTCGACTCGAGTAATAATAATGAAGATGATATTAATAATGAAATTGATGTAAGTAAGATGTCGGAGGTAATTCGTGAAACAGTTAAGAGCACAGCAAAATATCGTGTAGGTGAGAAGAAACAGCAAGAAAGACCTTGGTTTGATGAAGAGTGCCTTAAGCTTCATGAGGAACGAAAGCAAGCAAGGCAACGATGGCTAAGTAACAAAAGCGAAGCAAATTCCAACCACTATAGTAACGCGAAACGCAACGCCACACGGGGGTTCAGAAACAAAAAGCGAAAATATCTGACCCAGAATATTCAGGAGATAGAGGAAAAAGGGCAAGATAAATAACATATGAGATCATTACAAAGGGGTAAACTCGTTAAGAAAAGGTTACCAGCCGTGGTTAGGAATTATTAGAAATGAATGTGAATATCTTCAGGCGGATCCCTCTAAAATTGTCGATGTGTGGAAAAATTATTTCAACAAACTTCTTAATATACACAACGGAGAACAAAGAAGAATTTGAAATCCACAGCGCAGAACCGTGGGTACCCGAAACTAGCGAGATCTAGATCGAAACGTCGATAAAGAAATTGAAAATTTTCAAATCACCAGGAAGAGGTAATATTCCAGCCGAATTAACTAAAGCGGGAGGAACGACATTAATCAAAGAAATACATAAATTGATAAGTGCTATATGGAGAAAGGAGGAGCTTCCAAAGGAATGGAAACCCTCAATAATAGTTCCAATTTACAAATAAGGCGATAAATCGGACTGTAATAATTACCGCGGAATCTCATTACTTCCAACCTGTTCTGTTACAAAGTATTAAGTAACATTCTGCTAACTCGCCTAAGTGTATACGTAGATGAAATACTTGGAGATCACCAATGTGAATTTAAAAAAAAATCCACGTTGAACAAGATTTTCGTCTTGAGACAAATTTTGGAGAAGGAATGGGAATACAATGGGACTGTTCACCGGCTATTCATTGATTTTGACGAAGCATATGATTCTATCAAAAGGAAAAGTTATACAGTTGCCTGATACGGTTTGGAATTCCGAAAAAAAACTGGTTAAACTAGTGAAGATGTTTCTCAGCGACTCCATAAGCAGAGTACAGATAGGTAATAATATCTTATGTCAGATAGTTTCAAAATTCGCAACGGAATGAAACCTTATCACCACTACTGTTTAACTTTGCGTTAGAATATGCGATTTTAAAAATTAAAAGGTGGCTAAAAGGGACTATCATTAAATGGTTTGAATCAACTGCTCCTATACTCAGATGATGTAGATTTAATACGGGATGATATAGATGCACTACAAAGTAACAGCGATGTCTTAGTAGAAGTTGCGATGAGTTAAACAGGTAAACATAGATGAAACAAAATACATTATAACAAGCCGAAATACAGGGAAAGAAGGTAATAAAACGTAATTATTAGGGATGAGCTCATAGAAAAAGTAAAGAAATTTAAATACTTGGGAGCATATGTAGCAAGCAAAAACGACGTCAAGGAAGAAATAAAAGGCCGCTTAATATCGGGTAACGTATGTTTCTGTTCAGTCCAAAACTTGTAACATGGCGATTAATATAAAGTAAATTGAAATTGAAAATATACAGAACGGTTATTCTGCCGGTAATGCTTTACGGTTGTGAAAGTTGCAGTATGACCCTAACATATGACCCTAAATTACGTGTGTTTGAAAATAAGGTTTTGAGAAAGATATACGGACCAAAACGGGACGAGATGACTGGAGAATAGAGGAGACTGCATAATGAAGAGCTCCACGGACTGTATGATTCACCAGATGTAAAAATAATGAAATCGCGACGACTAAGGTTAGCAGGCCATGTAGCTCGGATGGAGGAAAACGCAAATTATGTTCTATCCTGATTTGAAGGCCGGATGGAGGGAGACCATTGGGAAGCCCGAGACGTCATTGATAGGACAATATTAGAAGAGATCTTCGAGAAGTTCGTGTTCGTGATGAAAACTGGCTTGGTGATACCCAGAATAGAATCTAATGGCGGACGTTTGTTACTGCGGCGATGAACTTGCGAGTTCCATAAGTCATAGAGTTAGTTAATTAACCTCTAAACTCTCCTTAACCAATTCTAACATTCTTATTTGTAACTATTCTGTATTTCAAGTAATATCATCAGACAATCGAAGGTGATTAAGTTATTCACCATTAACTTTTATTACAATTTCGTCCTTTTTTTTTATCACTATGTCTAGAACCACAGTCAAGTTTTGTAGAGATTAATATCCCGGCCTTGTTCCTTTTCCAGATTGCATTTTTTCACTCCTTTCATGCAGTTTAATAACACAGTATTCGATATATGTTTAGTAGTAACCTAACGTATACACTTTCGATACCTTGATAGTTGTGTGATTTTAGCACTGCTGCCAAAGAGACTGGCTCGAATTGTTCTTCAAAATCTATGAATCTTAAGCAAAGAGAAAGCTCATATCCATTACTCCTTTCCATAATCTCATTCAAAACTTGCTCCAATAGGCTAAATTCATTACGAAAACCAGATTGTTTCTTTCCCTGATTAAAATCTAACTCTCGCTCAATACGATTCGCCATATTTTTGTCCCTTTGTTTTGTAACAGAATAATATTGTTCCAACTCGATGGGATTTCTTTCGTTCGGAAGCACATTGAAAATAATTTCGGTAGTTCTTCCATCATCTTTTTACCTCCAGATTTAAACATGTCTTATATGAGCCCATTTTCTTCTGGCGACTACATTTCATTTCTTTAAATAAGATCTCTCATAACGTTTGGAAATTCTACGATGTTTATTCTCTCTCTCTCCCTCCCTCTCTCTCTCTATCTCTCTTTCTTTCTTTCTTTCCCTGTCCTTCCTCTTTCTCTCTTTCTTTCTCTAGTTTTTCACCAAAGTAGTATAATACTCAATAGAAATTGTCAAATATAATTCCCTCTATATTTCGTGTAACGGTCCCATCAAGTCGCTTAATTATCATTATTTGTTTTTATCTTATGATTAGGTGTTATTCGGTTTTCTTGAAACGCTTGCTTTCCTGATAGGATTTTCGTTGTATTTTCGTACATTCTACTTGTTTCCGTCCTTTTGTTTTGAATTATTTCTATGTATTCAATCCTCTTCATGCAATTTCCCTCATTTTCTTCATAAAAAAATTGGTTTCTTCTGAACTTTCGCTCCATTATTTCAGTCAGTAATTTATTTTGGCAATTGATAACTTCTTAATGTTCTGTCTCTGTCTCTTTCTGAATTTGTTGCTTAGTTGTATTTGAAATATTCGCAAGATTTTATAAATAAAGAATTGTCAGTTTTCCTCTGTTGATCTTCTTTCTCTCTATTCTTATGTTTGATTTCAACTTACATGAGGCATTAATAAAAAAAAATCACCACAAGCCTTGAATATGAAGGGAGGGATTTGATCAAGTCCATTAGAATTACTTCATTTAATCTTTTCATAATATCTCTAAATTCACACTCACTTATGAAATGAATATTTAACATGGCATGCTTCTGCAGTTCAAGTTGGAATTGAATTGTTGATTTTATCACAAAAGTTAAGCTATGATTATATATTTTATTGTATATGAAAGGAAGAGTTTAGACGTTTAATGCCAATGATATTTGGTACGTTGTTTCTAAATAGTTCTTTATTTGCATTTTAATTACTTAGGGTCTTCAGTCAACTTTGACTTCTACCCCTTGTTTGTTTATATATTCATTTTAACGAGGTCGTCCATTACTTCTGTCATGATCACGAGAATCGGTCCTAGACTTAAAAATATAAAAGAAATTTAATAGAATTGTATTTGTGGCCTTTTGTGATTTTGACTAGGCCCGAGATAGGGTAAGGGGAGAGGAAAGTACGAAGAAATTCGGCCACGGCCTAGTTCAACGGTACTGCTCAGTCTCCGAACTGCGGTGTGACTGAGGCGTAAACGTGGTAAAGCTACAGTCAGGATAAACTATCGGTGGATTTGAACCGAAAACCATCCGAACGCAAAGCCCAAGATTTAATGCTGCAGTGATTATTTCCAGTTATTTTCCTGTGTGCGTATTTATTATGTTTTCACTGAGACAAAGCATTAAAAACTTAATAAAATACATAAAATAACCATTCTCTATCGTAAAACTCTCTCATAAAATTATAGATCGTAGAAATTGTATTTAAGCAAAAAAAATAAAAAAAAATTGTTATAAATATTGCATTTCTTTTCCTAAACTGTTGAAGTCTTATAATACTATTGTAAAAAAATGATTCCATCTCAAAATAACATGACATATTTATTTCTGTCATAGAAGGATTAGGAACCATGGAGGTAAATAAATGAAATGTTGACGCAACAGAAGCCTATAAAAAATTGGCCGGAAATTAATAATGCCTTGGCTAAGCAATCGATATTAATTTTCCGTTATCATAACAAATCGTCAGCTTAACTGACATATAGCAGACGTGTCACACACACACACACACACACACACACAACCCCCCCCCACACACACACACACATGTATGTATGTATGTATGGGTAAGCTGAAGAGATGTCTTCAGAAGCAGAGAAATAGCTTCAATTTTTATGTTCATTTTATATGACAAATCTCACTACTGGTGGCACTGATGTATGCAATATCCAATCTTCACCAAAAGCCACTATGGAGGAAAATCAAAATAAATAAAAAAAAGAGCATAATAAATACGGTAAATGTATGTTTCAGAACTTGGTTCAGAAAAGCAAATATTAGAATGGTGCTTTTTAAGCTTCCCCTTAAAACGAATACCAGTCCTGCCAGTAAGTGACAAGTTTTTCACGAATAGTGCATTAAGTGAAGATTTTTTCACATTTAGTGTAATTAATGTCCGTACCCATGCGATACTTTTAAGAAGTGGAGCCACTAGAAATCTCCCCTCCCCCCCAAAATGGCGGCCATTTTGTAAAAAAATCGTAGATTTTCACATTTACGCCCCTGGTTACCGTCAGTATTATCATAGGGCCATACATTGTACCTCGTTGAAAAGCTGATAAAACACAGATTCCGACACGATAACATTTATACCCATCGTGCCTAATCTGTAGAGGAAAAACACAAATGAAGACGATTTTTTAAATAAAAAAAACTCATTTTTTCTGGAAAACGTGGGAATCTGGCAACACTAGCATTTACGTACGCCAACAAAAACCCACCAAAATATACCATACACATTTATGTCCAATATATCAAACAATCACAAAGATCGGTGCAATACAAGATGAAAAAAAAATAGATTACTGGTAGTACTTGCATAGCTTCCTGTACAAAGGACTTCAAGGAAGAAAAATGACACTCAGGTGAGCGGTTCTAGTCACCTTTCTAATTATCATAGGACTGTAAATGATATCTCATTGGAAAGATTATGGAATGTGGATTCCGATGTGGGTATCATTGATACATATCATGTCCAATTTGTAACAGAAGAAGATGAAGAAATCCGCATTATTTTTTTTAAATACTTATTTTTTAGAAAACGTGGGACGGAAGCAACACTGGATTAGTGCACGACAACAGAAGGGAAGCTAGTTTTGTTCACCTTTCTTAAGAGAATGTAGCTTTGACTCCGAAGCAAAGCTGTTTGATATGTGGAAAAACCTATGACAAATATATTGTGATTCGGTGTTTTAAGGTGAATATTGCATAATTCTTTAAAAAATACAATATTT
Source organism: Lepisma saccharinum (assembly GCA_022664845.1). Taxonomy (NCBI): domain Eukaryota; kingdom Metazoa; phylum Arthropoda; class Insecta; order Zygentoma; family Lepismatidae; genus Lepisma; species Lepisma saccharinum. The sequence continues at coordinate 41,502 of JAGDQP010011636.1, forward strand.
CTTTTTTATATGAAATTAATATTACAACTAAATTACATCGTTATTCTAACGTACCTGTTCAGTTTGCATTTTATACAATACATGATTTTATGTGATATATTATAGATCTCCAATCAGTAATTGGGTTTTATTTATCGAGGTAATTCCTGTCCATATGAGTTCCTTCAGGCTCATCTGAATCTTAATGACTGAAAAAATAGTTGCAGCGTATTACTTCCTTTTTTAGTACAGTATATACAACAAGACGTACAGCCTAATTAATTCATTCACACATTCATTCAGTCATTCACTTATTTATCCATCATGCCAAATATATGATATTTCTAGAACAGATAACGGTTTGAAATTCTAAAGATAATATACTGTAACTGAATAATAAGAAACAGAACAAGAAATGAAATTTCAATCCAAAAATGTATTTGTGGCAAGATCATTCCAAACCATTGCAATTCAGTGACAACTACTTGCTTTATGTTCTTATTATTAATAAAGGTGATCTTTTCGCGGTCCGACATTAAAATATGTAAAAAGTCAAACCTGCCTCATTATGTTGGAGCAGTTCTTGCAGTTGGCACATAGAATAGGCACGGATTCCACCATGGAGCGTCGGCAGCTGCATTTAGAAGAGCAACCTTCTTTACATCCACACTTCACAAAATCACGACAGCCCTGCCAGATTTGAGGAAGATATGTCCATTTCACCTGCCAATTGTGGCCGTCACTAACCCATCCCCAATTCTCTGGACTACGTATTTCCGCTAGGGGATCAAGGTACTAATTCCAAATGTAACTACCCTGATAAGCAGCACGCAAAGTATGTTGTCGTAGTGCGTCTGACGTTGGAGGAAGTCTATCAAACAGCTTTTCTTCTGTTAAGTAAAAAGAAAGTGCCTTACTTCATCAATGTTCATATCCACGCCTTTCTTCTGGTACATGCAGATTACAGATTGTTCAAGTTCATAGAGCACGTCATTTTGTAGTTCTGAAAGTGGAGCTAAAATGGCAGTAAAGGCAGAAGTTACTTTATCATAGTTCCTTTACGTGTTCCAAGTACTGAGTTTCCCATGGAATGCAAATGCGGAAACGGTGTCACACCCTGTAATACAAATGCCGAAACGGTGTCACACCCTGTAACCGCGTGGAAGCCCCTAAGGTAAAAAAGATTTCTCAGAACCAAGCCCTTCCGCAACAGTGTGAGTTGGAATGTACCTCTGTTTCTGTTCAGATCCAAATGAAACCCATAGGTGTTCAAGGCCCAAAGACTTCAAATCAAAGAAGAAAGATATTACAAGGACCAAAACGTCTGTATCAACGATTCTTATGAGAACTGTCTTAGCCCCGTGGAGAACAGCATTTCTTGTGTGCATGATAACACGTCCATCTGCTTCTTCGTAAGCAGTGCCATTCAGAGCAGCAAGAGAAGTCAAAGTGGTTGCGGAGCTGATTTTTGTTCGATCTATCCGTGAAGGTTTGTACGACCTCTTCAAGAGATGTCTCAAGTCTATGTTGCCCTGTTTTTTTGTTTTTCTGTTTGACCATCAACATTATGCCAAATGGTTATCTGTTCACGTAAAAGACCTAGAAGAGCTTCCCTTACGGTCACCTGTAGTTGATGCTGAGTTTCACGCTGGAAAGTTTGTTGTACGAAAGTCTCCAAATCATTTTTCCGGTATTGCAGGAGACCAGACCCATGAACAACACAACAAAAGTGTCAAAATCGAGGGAGGAGCTGTTGGTCTTTAGGATCCAGCTGCATTGAGAAGATGGGCAATAGCTGGTCCAGAAATACAGCGGTTGGTGAATAAATTCACAAGTGAGATGAAATCACAGCCTGCAAAGACTCCAATGCATCACGAATTGTACAGTTCTTTTCAACAAAGGTTTGTTCACCAAGTTACTAAACTGAAGGTATCTTTCTGAAGTGTAGATAATCCGTTTGAGGAAACCTCTCGTGACCTAATCTCGCTGGGTAATCGCGTTGTTGGCGATGCTGAATCCGTAAATATATTGAGAGATGCTGAACGCAAAGGCATTGAACTCTACCAACCTTTTGTTTCTCAAAGGCTTGTTGAAGGTTCCACTGAAAACATTTTCTCATCCATGAAGAAACAGAAAACAAGATTATCTGTGTGCAACAGAGTTCATTCATCTACGAAAATTAAACTTCATAATCAACAGAATGACCTACACCTCTTCCAGAGATGTATAAGTGTGAGTTTGAACAAAAAACTTGATATGCAAAATTTCTTCAAGTATGAAAACAATCCATATCCTCCGAGTCTTTCTGCTGGTGGTCAACTTCCACACTCATTAGGGAAGGCAGATTTGACTTAACCTCTTGAGAAGATGTAAATAAAGGTGATGATAGATTTCCAGAAACATGTGACGCCCTAGTGTGCGATAGAGCTGTTGTTATTCATTCACTTCACCCACGCATGTCGCGTACCTTCGAAGAATACTGCAATGTGGAGTTCAAGCTGCACATTTTGGGATGGGTTCAGAACGTTTCTGTTAAAAGGTTCGACATGGTTGGGATATCTACAATGCGAAGAGTATAAAGAGTAGCATACGTGAAACTAGAGGTGAAGGAATTCGCCGAAAAATTTTACCAGGCTCACCTGTACCTCGAAACTGGCTCGATTTTCTTAACAATAACGATAATATGAACGATCTCTTTTCCCTCCTTGGAAAGTACGTAGTTGATAATGTGAGAACTGTCCAACTTGTGACTAACATTTGGGTTAAATATGTTTGCTCAGCAACCACTTTGACTTCTCTTTCTGATCTGAACTGCACTACTTACGAAGAATCAGATGGACGTGTTATCATGCACACAAGAGATGCTGTTCTCCACGGGGCTAAGACAGTTCTCATAAAAATCGTTGATACAGACGTTTTGGTCCTTGTCATATCTTTCTTCTTTGATTTGAAGTCTTTGGGCCTTGAACACATATGGTTTTCTTTTGGATCTGGACAGAAATAAAGATACATTCCAATTCACACTGTTGCGGAAGGGCTTCGTTCTGAGAATTTTTTTTCCCTTCGGGGCTTCCACGCGGTTACAGGGTGTGACACCGTTTCCGCATTTGAATTCCATGAGAAACTCAGTACTTGGAACACGTAAAGGAACTATGATAAAGTAACTTCTGCCTTTACTGCCATTTTAGCTCCACTTTCAGAACTACAAAATGACGTGCTCTATGAACTTGAACAATCTGTAATCTGCATGTACCAGAAGAAAGGCGTGGATATGAACATTGATGAAGTAAGGCACTTTCTTTTTACTTAACAGAAGAAAAGCTGTTTGATAGACTTCCTCCAACGTCAGACGCACTACGACAACATACTTTGCGTGCTGCTTATCAGGGTAGTTACATTTGGAATTAGTACCTTGATCCCCTAGCGGAAATACGTAGTCCAGAGAATTGGGGATGGGTTAGTGACGGCCACAATTGGCAGGTGAAATGGACATATCTTCCTCAAATCTGGCAGGGCTGTCGTGATTTTGTGAAGTGTGGATGTAAAGAAGGTTGCTCTTCTAAATGCAGCTGCCGACGCTCCATGGTGGAATCCGTGCCTATTCTATGTGCCAACTGCAAGAACTGCTCCAACATAATGAGGCAGGTTTGACTTTTTACATATTTTAATGTCGGACCGCGAAAAGATCACCTTTATTAATAATAAGAACATAAAGCAAGTAGTTGTCACTGAATTGCAATGGTTTGGAATGATCTTGCCACAAATACATTTTTGGATTGAAATTTCATTTCTTGTTCTGTTTCTTATTATTCAGTTACAGTATATTATCTTTAGAATTTCAAACCGTTATCTGTTCTAGAAATATCATATATTTGGCATGATGGATAAATAAGTGAATGACTGAATGAATGTGTGAATGAATTAATTAGGCTGTACGTCTTGTTGTATATACTGTACTAAAAAAGGAAGTAATACGCTGCAACTATTTTTTCAGTCATTAAGATTCAGATGAGCCTGAAGGAACTCATATGGACAGGAATTACCTCGATAAATAAAACCCAATTACTGATTGAAGATTTATAATATATCACATAAAATCATGTATTGTATAAAATGCAAACTGAACAGGTACGTTAGAATAACGATGTAATTTAGTTGTAATATTAATTTCATATAAAAAAGAAATATTGTATTTTTTAAAGAATTATGCAATATTCACCTTAAAACACCGAATCACAATATATTTGTCATAGGTTTTTCCACATATCAAACAGCTTTGCTTCGGAGTCAAAGCCACATTCTCTTAAAAAAGGTGAACAAAACTAGCTTCCCTTCTGTTGTCGTGCACTTATCCAGTGTTGCTTCCGTCCCACGTTTTCTAAAAAATAAGTATTTAAAGAAAATAATGCGGATTTCTTCATCTTCTTCTGTTACAAATTGGACATGATATGTATCAATGATACCCACATCGGAATCCACATTCCATAATCTTTCCAATGAGATATCATTTACAATCCTATGATAATTAGAAAGGTGACTAGAGCCGCTCACCTGAGTGTCATTTTTCTTCCTTGAAGTCCTTTGTACAGGAAGCTATGCAAGTACTACCAGTAATCTATTTTTTTTTCATCTTGTATTGCACCGATCTTTGTGATTGTTTGATATATTGGACATAAATGTGTATGGTATATTTTGGTGGGTTTTTGTTGGCGTACGTAAATGCTAGCGTTGCCAGATCCCCACGTTTTCCAGAAAAATTGAGATTTTTATAAAAATTTCGTCTTCGTTTGTCTTTTTCTTCTACAAATAAGGCACGAAGGTCATAATTGTTACCTCGTCGGAATCTGTATTTTATAAGGTTTCCAATCAGGTATCATATATGGTCTGACGATAATAATGACTTATCAGAGAGGTAAACGCGAAAGCCTACGATATTTTACAAATATCCACCTTTTTGGAGTTAGGGGAGATTTCAAGTGACTCATGTGACACATGTGTATGGACATTAAGTACACCAAATTTGAAAAAGTGTTCACGAAGTCCAGTATAATTTTGCTTATCCAGCGGACTATACTATTCAGATACGGCTATATTTTTTTTTTTTTACTAGAAGTTTTCTGAGCAAAACACAGAACCGATTTTCCTGTATTGCAAGTTTTTGTACCGGAATTACTGATTTTATGAAATAAAACTTTTTAACATACAAACTATAGTGGTTAAAGCCTGCTGTTACTTTTAATGAAGTAGGCATTTTTAGAATAACAGCTTCATACGACTCTAAGGCATATATGAAACAGAGAGGATATCTAAAAAAACTGACCAGCATATGACTGACTAGGAATAACTTATAAACGAACTAATCGAGACTGACCAAACAATGATACACATACAATGATCATCAACAGTCTCATCGATCACATAAAATTCAAATTTGTCGAATAAAATCTAAACGTTTTTTATCTAAGCACTTAACTTTTTTCTATCTAAGCACTAACCACGAATAATTCAAAAACGAACTAATCGAAACAGACGAATCTTTACACATTATTTCGGTAAATAAAAAAAATATGTTTTTGTCGGGACTAATTAGTAAAAATCTTAACATTTCTCAGTTGTTATAACATTATAAGGGGAGCATTATCCCAAAAGTCACCGACCCTCCCCCTCTTGCTTTCCCCCTATCTCCCCGGAACTACAGATTTATAGACTTTGAGTAAATGTATCTCCGTATCCAATAGACATAACGACATGATTCTTTTTGTTATAATTCCTAGATAACAGGCTACAAAAATGGTTATCATGCGTTTTGCGATATTTCAAGTAGTTTTGCCGTAATTTTGATCAAAAGCGAGATTTTGCTTTTAATATTTACACCTTTTTACGGTGTATCTTGTTTTAAACTCAGAATAAAAAAACATGGTCGAGAGAAAAGTTGTTGCATGTTGCATGCTTTAAAACGATGTATATATCAATATTGTTGAACAATCACTGTGTTAGCTAATAAGGTAGAAATGAAGCGCAACAGCGCGCGAACAATGCTTTACCTTCTGTGTGTGCCCTATCCTCATTAGGTAGTTGTGTGCTCTCGACGATTATGACAACTTGTCCTTGCTGTGTAGTGGCAAGTAACATAAATGATATTTTGGAGACCTTTTCATGTCATATATCACGTACCCAGATAATATGCCAGCTTGTAACAAGGTTGAGTCTCGTCAGAATTGCTATGTGGGTAGTGAGAAAATAAAATAAAGAAGGTACTTCAGTTGGAAGCTGTTCCTGTACTCAGCAAGAGAAAACAGAACCTCTTAGAATTTATTACGATAAGGTTAGTCATATTTCTGTTAGTTGGGAATTAAATTTAGTTGGTAATTTTAGTTTTTAGTATAACTTACCTTTGAAGATGTGGTATTTTTAATTAAATGTTGTAGGTTATATTTATTATTTATTTGCCAGAGCGTAGTAATCATTTTAAAGAAATTTTGTCAGGATCTTTGAAAATTTACGTAGCAGAATGAATGCATTCAACTTAACAAATTACTTATTTATTAGAAATACAATAAAAGGATAACGGTTGGTTTTGATTTACTGTGTGCTCTTAGTGCGAAATATTTTGAAAGAGGAACTGAATGGTGAACAGAGAATTACGGACACTATTGAATTTAGTTTGTAATGAAACGATGGACTGCATGAAAAGTTGGAAAAAGAAAGTACTATTCTGGTTCACAGCAAGAGCATGCACAAGTATACAAGACACATTAGTATCAAAGCTGATCATACATCAATGCAGACCGATAATCCATCCTATCGTTCAACATCTTCAACTTGTTTAAAGATCTTAGAATCAACGTTCGATTTAAAAAGAAACTGCTTCATTTGTGAAAAATAATTCATTATTAAAACTGCTTTAGAGCGTAGAAGTGTTTTCATATGGTTGTGACTCTAGAAATAAGGGAACATCTTATCACAAAATGTGCCTTAAGAAATTATGAGTGGGAAGAAACGGTAAGGGCCAGTCTTCTTATTGTGAGTAATCTTGTGGTACCAGAAGTACAGTACCATGGAAAGTGTTCCAAATATTTTTAAGAACTAAGCCAATTGGGGAACTCGTGGCTCGACCAAAATAGAAACTGATAAAGTAATTTTCTATGTTATGTGAGTACATATATAAGTGACAAATGCCACTACACTCTGAAAAAATAAAAAGATATTATGAATTGGTCAAAAGGATGGCTGTCATATACAGACAAGCATCTTTAATAACATTTTAAGGATCGGAGAATTGTTTCAAATGTTTCTGGAAGGAAAACTGTACTCTGCTTATCAGACACGGTTCATAAAACTATGTATCAGTGATATAACGACAGAGAAACTACCCCTGCTACTGAACGATTAAGGATAGTATTAGATGCAGCCGACGTCATACGAGAAGATATACAAAGGATGGCTGATCTATTACTATAGATCTATCTATTACAAAGGATCTATTACTGAAATATATACCCAGATTTCATTGATAGCAAGTCTAACGGGCAAGACTTCATTTTAGGTCTTTATGGAGAGAGTACCAACCAAAATTTTCAATCAGTAGCCCACCAGGATTTATCATGTACTAAAAACTTTTCAATGCACTCTTTAAATTCTTTTTTAAAAAACTTTAAATTAGTGCCCTGACTTAACCATCTAACTTTGGAATGAAATGGTTGTTCTGTGTATCTTTCTCAGACCTCTAAGAATTTTTTTAATTAATGTGATAATGAGCACGGGTTCGAATAATTTGCACACAACGCTTCTTGGTGTATGAGCCATGTAGAGCTGAAACATTTTTAACTGGTAACCCCAATCCTAATAATTTCTCTGTCAACTTAACAGTAACGTCACCTTCTGAACCTACCATACAAGAAACGCCATTAGCTGTGATACCGACAATGTTTTGTCCAATCAAGTCCTGCAGGCTCTATAGCTTCAACTAAAGTTTTGAAATTATCATCCGCTGTGGTAATGACTTTTAAAGGTATCACATCGTAACTATGACATTTTATGATGTCAGTTATTCCCTTTTTGCAAAAGAGTGACGACATCTAAAAGTTCCTCGTTACAATCAAATCTTTATCCATACCTAGAATAAGCACAGCAAGTTGTACCGCGTCTTCTATATCAGTGCTTTCGTCAATTACTATAGAAAATACAATAAAATTATCTCTTGTTTCATTAGTTGCTCATTATTTTCTTAAATATCAGTAATGTTCGCCACAACTTTATTTCTTGAGATTCTGATGTTTAAAAATTATTTGAATCGGTTAATAAAGTTATTATTTGAAATGGTATGACCATTTTACCTAGTTTCGAGAAAAATGACAAAAACTGTATACATTATTGCATCAGTCATATATTGATGGCCGACTACTGCCATTCGAAAGTTTATACTAGTAGCTAATAAGAGGTACAGAATCAACAATGTAAGGTTATTAACAATTGGGAAATTATTATTTATTCTGCTTGGACTTGGAGCCTTTCTGCAATCAACAGGTAGCTAGTGGGAAAATATCTAGATTGTACTTGTTTATACATTCTAATGTGAACCAAAGTGTACAGTTACAATCAGTGTCTTGTTGAGAAAGGAAGTCATGTTACCATGAAGTATTCTTATATGTGTAGAAGTACTGAGAAGTACGTGTTAATGAAAAACATACAAAAAATTTTGATGAACCATTATTGTAAAACGATCAACACATTCCGTTCTGATGTACTGTTCAGAACACAAATTATCTATTGTGGCGTCAGCAGGATATCACATTTTGAATAATATAATCCAGAAGTGCCCAGTGCAGATAAACTGCAGAGTTCTGTTGAGTGCATAAAAGCCTCATGTCCTAAAAATAGGGCCCTTTTACACGCAATGAAAACTTCACATTCGGATTTCTCGCTTATTATTGAAGGTAGTAAGCCTTTCCTACACTCAACGGTGACCTTACATCTTATTTATTTATTTATTTATTTATTTAGTGACAACACAACAGGCAATGGCCTAATTATAGTGTTGAGCTTTACAAAGTAGTTGTACAGAGTTTATTGACAATTGCATCTCTAAATTCTTTAGGTGACATATAGCATACGTCCAGATCATTGTGAACTGTACAGAGTTGGTTATATATAGTACAAATTCTCCAGATTGGTGACCTTATCAAGATATTGGTTCTTGCCTTTTTACAGTGGAAGAAACCAGTATTATTAACGCGAGTTTTAGATGATGGGACACGAAACTGTAATGTCGAAACTAAATCCATACAATCTAACTTATTTTGAACAATTTTTTGAAGAAATAACAGATCAACAATGTTGCGCCTTTGTTCTAAGCTCTGAATATTAAAATTCTTAATGACTGCATTGTAACTATCATAAGCAGGATAGATTAGAGTTTCTTTAAAAGTCGGGAATTTAAGAAATTTTGATTCGATTTTCTCTAATTGTTGGCAATGTTTCAATTGATATGGATTCCAAATAGAAGAAGCATATTCTACCTTGGAGCGAACATAAGCATAGTAAATTTTTTCCAATGTTGATATGTTGTTGAATTCTCTTCCCGTCCTAATTACGAATCCTAGTAACTTCAAGGCTTCATTTGTTATATTTGTAACATATATGTTAAAAGTCAATTTCGAGTCAAAACTGACACCAAGATCCTTAACTACAGTAGGTCTGTTTAGTATAATTTTATAATGGAATAATCAAATTGATGAGTGGTTTTATTTCTATTAAATGATAATACTTTACATTTACTTATGTTGACTCCAAGTTGATTAATAGCACACCAGTTTGCAATATTATCTAAGCTTTGCTGAAGTCTTATGCAGTCTCCGATAGAGTTGACTTTTGTATATATTTTAAAGTCATCTGCAAATAACAATTTTTCATTATCAGACACACAATCAGGAAGGTCATTAACAAATAAAAGGAATAACAAAGGTCCTAGGTTCGAACCTTGAGGAACTCCTGAGAGTGCAGAATATTCATATGATTTATATTCTTTATAGACAACTGATTGCTTGCGATTTGTTAAGTACGAATAGAGGAGCCTAATCACAGTGGGTGAGAAGTGATAGTGATTTAATTTTTCCAGTAATATATTGTGATTAACCCTGTCAAATGCTTTCTCAAAGTCAATATAAATCACATCAACTTGCTTGCCTTCTTCCATCGGATTTGCTATGTAGTCCGTAAAAAGTGCTAAGTTTGTTACCGTGGATTTCTGAGAAACAAAGCCATGCTGTTTAGTTGAAATAACTGGTTGAATATGATTACCAATTCTCTTGTATAAGATCTGTTCAAATACTTTTGCAAAAGCTGGTAATATTGCAATTGGTCTGAAATCATTAATGTCTCTACTATTATTAGATTTTGAGATAGGACAAACCAGGGCAGATTTCCATTTGTCGGGGAAAGTACATGTTTTTAGAGATAAGTTAAATCCTATTAATAGGGGATATTTAAATATATCAACACATCCCTTAACTACATATGAGGGTATGCCATCAGAACCAACTGTCGTTTTCGATTTCAAATTTCTGATAGCTTTTTCAACTTCCTTTAGTTGAGTTTGGTCAATGCACAGTGTCCCTATTTCATCATTTCTATTACTAACAGCATCACCATTAAGATTATTATATGTTTGAGAGGAGGATAGAAATACCGATTGAAAATACTGAGCGAATGCATTTCCTATCTCATCATTCCTAGACAGCTCGTGACCTTCAAATTTTAATACATTTGGCGGTAGGTGCCTTTTTTTATTTTGGATAAAATTCCACAGTTCGCTCGAGTTGGTATTAATATTATTTTCAGAATAATTATAAAACTCTTATAAGCAATTCTAATGTCTTTCTTAATTTTCCTACGTAATCGAGCAAATTCTTGATAGAAAGGTGCTGAGTTCATGGTTTTGACTCTGGATTGTTTATGATAATATGCCTTGACCTTAAGTTTTCTAATA
>JAGDQP010011637.1:0-30883 GCA_022664845.1 Lepisma saccharinum
CACGGTTTAATAGCCTACCTTTGTTAAAAATGCCTTTCACATCAAATCAATATATTTCACTTGAAACACTGTACTCATTTTTTATGGGTACATCCACGTAATTCTCTTCTGAGGATCGACATTTAAGATGTGAGTCCCATATGAAGACTATGTGCCTCATGTTGTTGTACTACTGAGGATAGATTCAGTTATAGTCCCGGATTGAGGAAGTCAGTATATGATCAACTCAATTGTAAATGGGTATTAACTTTGTTCTCACCTAATGTGATTCTCAACGTAACTTTAGTTTTGACATAACAATAATGAAGTTTTCTTTGATAAAATTTCATTTCAAATTACTATAACACATTATTCTATTTGCACTTAAAAATTTCGTGTAAGTTATGAGATGAAGGATTTCAAGATGGCAGCCATGATGGTCATATCTTCTGTAATGTTATGATGTCTCGAGAAATGTCCTTTATATCCTAATCGTGCAGATAATCTCCGTTGACTTTTCGTCGGCAAATCTCTAAAGGCTACCCTTAGTACTTATAACTTCTCCATCGATAAGCTTGTATTCTTAATGAAAACTAGGACCACGTTTACTGGTTCCAATAGACTTTACTATCATATAATTTTATCCAGTATTTAACCATGAAGTACAATTGGTCTAAATACACGTATGTGTCTTTCTTTTTGCTAGAAAACGTCACCCTTGCTTATATTAACTTCATATAAATACTTTTCTTCATAACATATGTGTAAAAACCTTGCCTTCCTTGCTCCAATATGTATTTCTATTTCTCAAGATTACAAGTCTTCTGCGACTTCATATTGAATTTCGTCACTAAAGTCAACACTCCTACATTGTAACCAGCGAAAGCATTAAAATAATTTAGCCAAAACGTATCTTAAAGTATTCTGACCAACATACCATATCACTACAGCATGTCATCTACTCAGTACTCATTAGTATACCTTGAGCGGTTTTCATTTCTTCAATTGTTTCAAAATTAAACGAGTGTTTCCAGACTTCTGAATCAACTATTTTATACTAATGTGAACATCCATCATCTCTCACAAAAATTAATTTACGTCAAAGCTGAATTCAACAATGTATTTCTGGCAAAATTCTAACCCAGATTGAAATGTTGCACAATCATCTTTCTATTTTTTTTAAATGTACGAGTTTCAAAATGGCCGTCTTCAATATGGCTGTCATGACAAATGTAGCCTCTAACAGACAATGTCTTCTACCTACTATGCATCAATGTGTTTTTTCGTTTTTATTGCAAAACGTGAATTACAATGTTAGAGTCAAAAGCATTATAACCCACCCTTTCACACCCATTAGAAATCATGTATGGCTCATGTCTGTCCGAATTGTATAGTTACAGAGATTTAAGAGGAGGGGGCGGACAGACAGATCTATTCACCTATTCACTGATATTCATACTGAGGCGCTAATACCACTATACGAGGATGTTCTGAAGACCCAGAACGTCAAATTGAAGCTCCACACTCTCCTAAATTTAACAAATAGAAAACAGAATAGATTCGCGGAAGTCAAATAAATTAATATGCAGAACCTCCTTTGGCAGGGTTGCCATTTTAAGCTGAACAGATGAACTTCATTGAATCTATAATTTTTGATTGTTCATCTCATTACCAACATTGTATTTACTCGCAATAAGTTAAGAACATAGTTTCGTTAGGTATTTTTTTTTTCAGAGCGGTGTGCAAAATTCGGATTCATTCTCCGTACTTGCATTTTACAGGTAACTCAAATATGACCAATACAATATGTACAAGACAATTGATTTCTTAAGCACGCCACGAACAATTTATTTAACATACCCGTAACATACGTGTTTTTCACTGTTGAAAAATGATAAAGTAAACTGCATTTTCGTTTAATTAATTTTATGTATGAATGAAAGTCGCAGCTGGCATTGAAACGTCACAACTGTTAGGAGAGAGCACAAGAACGAAAACCCTTCAGAAACATTATTTCACACTTTCAGTCTGTTTTTGTTATAGTTTTATGTCATAATTTAGTTTTTATCTCTTGTGGTAACATTTCAGAGAAGAAATACAAATGTACCCTGAAATAGATAATTTGATTCACAAAACAAATAAGATTTGTTTTTTAGAAAAAATGTTCACATAAATATTTTTAAATGCTACCGTATTTTGAATACTGGATTCGCTGAGAAATGCATTGTTGAAGTTACGTACCTAAATTCGATCCGTTGTATTATGTGTGACGTTTAGGGCAAATCAATCCCTTCTTATATTGTCTGGGGGAATGTTGATGCAATTATTTTTTTTACTGAAGTTTCCTTGTACCATGGAACATTGTCTGTAAGTGTAAATGAAGTTATTTTCTATTTCAGAGTTGGGATTGTCAGGTTACTCATGATAATCGCGAATTAGTAGAAGGATCCGAAGTTATTCTTCTAGCCGTAAAACCTGTCGTGATGGGAGGAGTACTGAAAGACATTAACCCAATAGTACAGCCAAAACATCTTATTGTCTCAACGGCAGCGGGCGTACAAATCAAGTCTATGGAAATGGTAAGATATAGCACTAACCGTACCAAATAGGCTATAAGGCATCTGTGATAAAAATACATGAAATACATTCTCCATTAGTCCCACAAGATGACGAGATGGGACTTCCCTTGTGGATAGTATAAGGGAATTAAAAACTAGACATATGGTTGGCTTAGTTGTTGCAATACCGGTACATGTTAAGTTTCAAAGCTTCTTGTTGGCATTTCATTCTTTGCAAATTGCTTATGTGATACAAACTTTAGAACTTTGGCAAAAGTTAAAGAATAGCTTTTAATTACGTTTTTTAAACCTACCTGCTGTCAAGTAATTAGTATTATTGACGCACACCAAATTCCACAGGGAATTCTTGTGGCTTCGATTCCAAGAAAACTCACTTGTATGCTTTTAAGGTGAAAAGAGGACAAGGACTATAATAAATACAGCATCAGATCACTCCACCCTATACCGAACGTTTCCTTTCGAAAATGCCTACACTTTATATCATAATTTAAATAATTTCCGATCAAAATTTTGCCACTTATTATAAAAACAGAATGAGCCTACAGTGTAATCAGTTACTGTTAATACAAAATTATGCCGTAATAGCTTTTTATGTGATACATGCTTTGGAAGTTGTAACATGCCAACGATACAATATAGTTTTAAGAGTCATATATTTTATCCTATCGCAAAAGAATGATATTTGTTTCTTGGTTTTCTCGTTTGACAGACTTATAGACCAAAGTCAATAGGGATGTTATTTCAGGATCCTGGGAATGAACACAATTGAAATAAATAAAATACTACCAGCTGCCGGCACAGATTTAAACTTTAAAGTAGGCACCATTCCGGTTTTACCAGGTGAAACTTAATTTAAAAAAAATACTTAGGATGACTTTGCATGCTTCTATATTTGCATTTATTTTTGGCATTTTGTTATCTCAGACAGACCGGGATAAAGTGGGAAGAGGACATTGGAAGGTAGTCGGCCCGGGTTTAGTTTTGTAGGTATCATCCTGACATTTGGCTAGTATGGCAGAAAAATGACTGGAAAAGCCTCGATTAGGATGGGCGGCGATGGGATCATTCCCAGGGCCTTGTGATTGCTAAACCAACGCTTTACCAACAGAGATACAGCCATTCGGTATATTCCTACACGACTGTGCAATAAATTTACATCCTCACGTAACAATCCACTAAATTTGAGAAATTATTCAGCTAATATTTTTTAGCGTCTTTTATATCTACGAACATAGCAAAGTATATATGAAAATAATGTAATCAAGCTCTGAATTAGATCTACTGTCATTTTAGGTAGCACATATTTATTTTAAATAATAGGCGTAGTGGATATATCTTCGATATCATATACCATGACAGTGTTCGAATTGTTATAGATTACGAAGGGGAGATCCTAAAACTAGTGGTTGCTGGTTAGTATCAACATACCTTTTTGGGGCCAATATTACTCTTTGTTTTCACCTGTCTCTTGCTTTAGAGCTATTTGAACCACTGGCTGAATTTCTTGTTAATTTTCCCCGATGACTATAACAATGCCAAGAAGAAACTACAATTTGTTTAATATATTTTGTTCGTAAATTAGCATCGTCACGGATTTTCACTTTTGAAATATGTCAATCCTAGATCGAGGTTAAGTGAGTACTCTGGCGTCTATCATGCCACACTAATCGATCACTCCTGCATCGTTACGTAGAGCTCGATGGATAGAAATTCAATTAATTCTTCTGGATGGGCGTAAGCCATAGTACTGTTACCGCCCATGTACTTCATTTTATCTTCAATTAATTTTATCTGTATTTCTTGTAGCTACTGCCAGAGAAGACACGTGTTATTCGAACCATGCCCAACACCCCAGCCCTTGTTAGAGCTGGTGCCACTGTCTTTGTATGTGGGAACGCTGTGAAGGAAGGAGATGCAGAAATAGCTACGAAACTGTTCTCAGCTGTTGGCATGTGCGATGAAGTATCGGAATCAATGATAGACGCCGTTACAGGGATCAGTGGCTGTGGACCAGCGTACGTAAGTTGAATACGTCGGAACGTACTTTCTTTTTTAAGTTTCAACAGATTAAGATTGAGAAGGAAGTTGAGGAACCACTTTTGTTAATACTTTAGTTGTGATTAATTTAAATTTATGCTCCTTTTGAAATAACAAAGATAAGTTGAAATGTAAGGGGGAGGGGGGGGACGAAGAAACTCCATTTTTGGTCTATTTCGAAGTAGTGTTCCCGTCCGTTACTTCACAAGATGTAATGCAATGACGCAATATAAGTTGTAATATACCTAGGACTATATTGCTCACATGAAAAGAATGTTTAAATGATTCAATGTATTTCAATCATACTTGAAACTATATTTTTCATTCTTTTGCCAAATGAGTCCAGATGGAGTTTGGTCGATTTTCCCATGAGGGGCTTAGTGGAAAAACTGCGTATCCCTCAAAATGAGATACCTGCATATTTGCATTTCTAGTACATTACTCTGTCTCCTCACAAAGTATTATGGTGGTTGAGTATACTGAATAGTTTTGTATAAACATAAAGAAGAATGGATAAAATTAAGTTCCGAAGATTTGGAAAAAATACCTACCCTCTTTCAGCAATAGGTAGTTACTGAAAAAATGCGATACGCCATTTTCCCACAATTGTAATCAGAAAAGATAATTCTTATACGGGTTATACAAAGAGTTTCACGAAACAATGTGATGGTGGTGGGGCTTTTGATCAGAGATGTAGCTAAAATGATCGGGCCCGCTTGCAAACGGATATGCAAATGGTCCAACTCAAACAATAACTTAAAGTGTACTGTAGCAGGGAAAAGCGTAACTTTAATGCATTAAAATGTCGATGAACCACGGAGTCCCCAAATGCATTAAGGAAATAATTATTCATAAATTGTATAAAAAATACACAAACATAAGTTGTAAGTAGACCGCTGATTTTTTAGGTTCTATAATTTAATTTTTGGGTACCTAAAATAGGCACTTTGAAACCTCAAATTAGGCATTAAAAAGAAATATAGGCTCTTAAAATACAAGAACTATATATTTTTTAACAATGTTACATTTTTTTAAGGATAAAAATCTTTATAACACTACAAAGTCCATAGAAATGCACGCGCTGCAGCAAAGTGACTATTAAATTTATGGAGAAATAAATGTCTAAACACAAATTGTCGAATAACGGTACTTTACCACAAAATATACTTTTTTTTTTTTAAGTTTAGGAAGCCGATCAGAAAGATACGGATGCCAATCAATGCGGAAAAAGGCGTTTGAATACTTTTGGTTTTTGGTTTCAGGTTACACTACTTACACCCGCTGTCCTATTAAAATGTTAGATTAGATGGCTATTCTTACGTTGTACTGAGGTGTGGCTTTCTATCTTAGATAAACACTCGAACTTCACAACACACACCGAGCGGCCGTAGCTCAATTGGTCGAGCATTGGCTTATCCCCGGAAGGTCCTGGGAACGATCCCAATGACCGCCCATCCTGAGAGGTTTCTCTAGGTTTTTCCTCAGCCACACCAAGCAAATGGCGGGTTGGTACCTTCTAACTAGGCCATGGCAGACTACCCTCCAACATCCTCTACCGCACCCTATAGTAGACTGAACCTGAGATGCCTACAGGCCATAAATAAAAATTCAAATTCACAACACAAGATACAACACTTCTTAAGGACATTTTTAATCGATATCTATTTCATTCAGCGGAGTAAGAGCTTAGGGGCGAAATTTGAGGTGCGTCTGGGTGTGAAATTTACGTAAAATGTATATAAATTGTACGCCTAAAATTATTACTAATTTTCAAAACAATTTTAATTTGAATCCTTTCCTCCCTCTCCATCCACCTCTCACTGTACCGTGGTTTGCAACTCTAGACTAACAGGCAGGGAACAACGTTTTATGACTCACTGCACTGTTGTGTTGTTTTTATGATTTCACTACTTACCTTGGAATCGGTGGAAATGGCACAAAAATATGTTTTGTAAAATAGGGAAAAAAATGGGAAGTAATGTTGAAATAGGTATTTATAGTCATTATAAAATTTGTAGATTTTGGTATAATTACTAATGATACGTTTCTAATGAAACGTATATATACAACTTTATTTTCAACTAAGGACTAAAGACAAAAATAGGTTTTTACCTAAAGATCTGCGGTCTAGTTATAAGAAATGAAATTCAGTATCAATAAGCATACACTTTTATGTACTGCTAATTAATTTTCTAGTATTTAGAAAACAATGCTTACGCATAGAACTCTAATGAAATTGGGTGTCCGAAAGGTTAGAGTGCTCGCTTTCTGTGCACGTGGTCACGGGTTCAGTTCCCATCGGGTCCATTGAACAGAGTTGAGTGGCTCGGGGTACACTTTACCAAAAACTGTTGGTTCCGTCCTTAGAAGACAATAAGCTCATTTAGGACGTTAATGACAATTCAATCCAATGAAACTGAGCCATGAGGAGACGGGCTTCCGTGGATGTGAAAATATTGAAGATTTCATTGACATCAATGGATCTGGCTCTTTCATATTCAATACTGAGAAGCTGAGTTCACTGAGTCTGTGTTGAGTCATAGAACTCCTTAGATACCTCTTTTAAAAATGAGTGATCGTCTAACACTAAATACACTAAGATCATTGGGTACGACCTGTAAGGTCTACTGAACGATACTGGAGTGCTCAATTATATTAAAAACCTATTATGTGAAGCGGAGGGAACAATGAATTGTTGTATGTTCTCTGAAAGTGACGTTCAGAACAACACAAAATATTTTTCTATGAGGATGAATGCGGGACGGGCCCGCCTGCTTTGCAGGTCCCAAACTTACGCCCCTGCCTATCGTGGGTTTGAGAAATCACACTTCCTATACTTAAAAACAAAAACAAAAAACGAATGAACTTATTGTGGGTATCATACCTAATTAGAAAAAAATAATAATAACGTAGTATTCAACTCATGAGTAGATAGACTCCTGACTCAGAAAGCCATAGTGCTGTTACCGTCCATATAATTAATTTTATCTTATATCCTGACTCAGAATACTTCATAATTCGCGGGTGAAGAGCCACAGTAATCGTCAAAAGTCAGATATGAGTCAAAAGATGAACACAAGGCTATGTGCATGGATTTAGTGCAATTTACGTGTGCTCAAATGTTGTGTGGCATATATTTTCTAATATTGATTTTGTAAATTGTAGTGTAATATTGTCTCAATCCTAGTAACGTACAGTATCATATGAACTTTATGAGGAAAACAAATGTGATTTTAATCTGTAAGGTACTACTTCAAATGTATTATGAACATAACTAATTTATAAATAGCTGCTTGTTATTGATATATTTTTATCAGCACGTTGATATTGCAAAAGTTGGAGTACGTCAGAATTTTGAACTAAGGGGAGCTAGATAGGTAGCTTTGAATGGTGTCAGAGAGATGCCTTCCCTCGATAAACACTCTTTCAGGGCAAGGAAGAGATCAACGTATTTTCTCATACGCATCAGGTGACCTGCATTGCTTACAGTTGCGGGATTCGGATAGACACTGGCCGAGCACGGAGGTTCGAGCCTGCTTAGTCAATACTAACTTTGGGATTTCCAGCATATCCCGGAGTTTCATGAGGCGAATGCTAGTATGGTATCTGGACAAAGGTTCGGTTTTCACCCTCTCCTTCCTGACTCAGGAAAAGTGTTCACCTAGAAACGTCATCCCTCAGAAGTGTGACGTCCAATGCCATAGCTGCGAGCCAAGCATACTATGTAAATTTAAAAACAATAAGATGAGTACGACTGGCTTAGTGTAAATTCAAGAGTTTCATTCAAGTGTTTGGGTTGCAGAATACTCTTCTGTACAAGATTTTGTTTTCAGTATTTAGAAGCATAATATTTCAATCATAAATTTTGAAAATATCAAAAACATATTAAAGACTTATTCTCACCACAAGAGTTTGTCGTAATGAAACTATTTACGTATGGTAAATCTAGGATAGATGGAGCACAACTCAGGAAAAAATCATGAAAACTCCAGTTTTTATACAAAGTTTTCAAAAGTTATGAAATATATTCTTTAGTATCTTACGCATAATTACATACTATTAATCGTTCTCAGATTTCGTTGTATGCTTTGCTCAGAAATAATGTTTTATTTAACTTAGTTTCCATTACTTCTCCCCGAAGGGTAGATAAGATTACACACGTGTTTAGAGAGAGACTGCGCATAAAAATAAGATCAAATTCTACGGTACGAACCAAATATAAACAACGTATTGTCATCAATAACTTTATGAATTGTTGTGTTATAAACAGTAATGCTAATGAACTAAAGTAGTCTGAGCATTCCTGTTACGTTTCGAACTTTTTGTATTGTTTATAATTTAATACAATCGTACTTACAAATAAGTACTTGAGTACCAAAAGTAAATTATCTAGCACAAATGTGTGTGTGTAATACACTGCAATCGTTTTAATGATAATACTATAATCAACTTACCGTACGTGAATGCGCAATCTCTCCTCTCATTACATTACTTGAATATACTCAGCAATCTCTCATACTTGACGCCTGTGCCAGCTATCCTCACTTACAAGAAGGATAGATTGTTGTTCACATAGCTTGCGTGCAGATGTACAGAATGAATACGTACTACGTATAACACTATTTCTGACAGAGAACTAAACTCTGATACTCCTGGATTTGCAATTATTTACGGTTAAAAATTTCTTCTGAATATTTTGCGTAACGTTAAAGAAAATTCAAGCACTTTCTGTCGTAAACGCAAAAAGATGGATATAATATATTTCAGCGACCACCATGTATCGACACAGGAATACAACTGATGAGACAATCAGAGACGTTTTCACTTCTTTACTCAACGCGTCAACCACTTTCTCCTACTGCGTAATTTGTCCTGGCTTTACCATATAACCAAAACGGTAAATCTGTCAACTCAAGAAGGATTAAGTTTTGCTACACTTTTTTCTTTATTTATTTTCTGTCCTTTTTTTAATTTTTTTATAGATATTCCAAATAATAGAAGGTTTGGCAGATGGTGGTGTGAAAATGGGGCTTCCACGGGACCTTTCAATCCATCTTGCAGCTCAAACAGTCCTAGGGGCAGCACGAATGGTGCTTGAGGTGGATAGACATACAGGAGCCCTTAAAGATGATGTATGTTCTCCTGGTGGTAAGCACACAGTAATTAGTATTTGAGAGTTTAATCAGTGGCTTATTTGACATTAAAAATGAGACAGCAAGACTTGGAGAAGTTGAAGGGGGATTTCTCAGACATGTAGAATACCGTTCTTTAAGCCTGTTTATATTCCAGGCTCGGTGGATGGACTCAGAGGAGGAAATCGCAATCATTCCCTCTCAGAAATCGAACACTGGTTTCCTCGCTCTGTGACAAATTTAAGTCAAATATTCTTGATTTCTTTTGCTATAATGTCCTTGCACAATATTAGAATATCCTAAATTTCTTGTAATCTTATTCCATGTCACTGACTTGTACAGAGATTTCATTCAATAAAATTAATCATTTTTATAAAATAAACCGCCTCCAAAATATACTACTACTAATAAAATAAATATTTTATGCAAATGTTCAATAATACGAAACCTTCTTCAAATCAGAACGATGACAAACCAGTATGAGGGCAAATCGATGTGCCGAGGACGTTTTTTTAATTACAGGAAATTTCTCAAAGAAAATGTCAGTCTCACTGTGATTGGTTCTTTAAAATGTACGGTGTTAAAAAGAATTTAGGCGAGTAAGTAGTTTGTTTTTGTATGGTTACAGAGTCGCTTGTAACGGATATTTACTAATCTTTAGGTTCTTATATTATGATCTGTTATTTTTAAGAGAGGCTATGCAGAGGCGCCGACGTGAAGAAAACATTGGAGAGCTCAGTAGTCGAATTGTAAATTAAAATGAAATTTTATAGGTGGAGACTTTAAGGAAAAATAACTTCCTTTTTACTCTACTGCACTACTTAATACATTGTATCAATGTGTTTAAACAAGAAGACACTTTCCTTTTTAAGTTTGAAGTATCAAATCTTCCCAATAGTAATCGCACTAATTAAAATGTTTAATAGTACCACTCATTTTGTTCTTATTACAAATCACGCCATCTTTTATATATAATTAAATTAGTTCACAAATAATTAAAAAGGGATGTTTCAAAAACACTCTTTTTTAAGATGGACTAAAATGTAAAAAATAATAATTGAATTAATCTTATGAATCGGAAAATAAAAGCGTGGGTGTTCTTAGATATTATGATTTTATGATAAGGTAACTCAGACGTAATAGGAAAACATAGTCTGCACAACGTTAGCAATAATAATTAATGGACTAAGAGTAATAGATTTTACACTGAGTAAAAACATGAGGATTAGCTCCACAAGTTTCCCACATAAAGACATCCACAAACAAATTTGGAAATCACCAGACGGAAGCACGAACAACCAAATAGATCATGTTATGATTGACAAGAAGGGGCATCAAATAATGGATATTAGAACCTATAGAGGAGCTAACAGTGATTTAGACCATTACTCGGTTAAAGTTACTTACAGATGCAGATTGGCAGCTTGTAAAAAGGAGGGAAAACAAAGAACTAAAAAGTTTGATGTACAAAAACTAAGACAAACAGAAGTGGCATTAGAATATCAAAACGAAATAACGAAGGAACTCCAGGAGAAGGAAAAGGAAATAGAAGAAGGGAATGTAGAGGGTAAATGAAACTTGATCAAAAACATTATGCTAGAAGCATCTATAAGCAAGCTAAGATATGCACCTAAAACAGACAAGATAGAATGGTTTGATGATGAATGTAGAGAGCTACTACAAAAGAAAAACGAAGTCTACCGAGAGTACATTAATAGAAGCACAAGACAGAAAAGAGCAAAATACGTGGAATTGCGAAGAATAGCAGAAAAAACATGTAGAAGGAGGAAGAAACGGCAGATGTTAAACGATAAATATAAAAGAATGGAAGAAGCATTCAGTGAGGGCAATATGCACAAAGCATACAAAGAAGTAAATGAAATAAGGCAGGCACTTAAACGGAGAACTGACATATGCAAGGATAAAGATGGCAATTTACTAGGAAGCAAGACAAACATAAAGAGCAGATCGCAGGAGTACTTTAGTGAATTACTTAACCCAGAACCAAAATCAAATGAAGAGGAAAATCGAGAAGATTATCTTGAGGCAGTAAGAACAGCAGAAGATGAAGATGTACCAACACAAGAGGAGATAAAAGAGGCCATAAAGAAACTGAGAGTGCGCAAAACGCCAGGTATTGATGAAGTCACATCAGAAATGACGGACATTCATGGTGTGATGTCAAACATTGGGAGATAAGTGTCCTTCGTACAGCACCATAAAAACCGGGATATTTCGATTCAAGGCTGGACATTTCAGTGTCGGAGACGAGGTCTGCAGTAGTCGCCCTTCGTCAGTGACAGATCCGTCAACATGTGATGCTGTGCATGACTTTATTCTTATAGATCGGCGCATACCAGCCAAGAAGATTGCAAAGACACTGAACATCTCCCGGGAGTGTGCAGGATTCATCATCCATAATGTACTGGACATGAGGAAGCTTTCTGCCAAATGGGTTCCAAATTGCTTGAACGGTGATGAGAAACGGCACCGAATGAAATCATCGCAGGCAATTTTGGCTCTTCATGCTGGTGAACAGGATTATTTGGCCAGATTAGTGACTGAGGATGAAACGTGGCTCCGTCTATATGATCCTGCGGCCAAGGATTAGTCCATGGAATGGCGCCCCCCGTCTTAAGAAGTTTCGTGTACAAAAGTCATCGAAGAAGGTATTGGCGTCAATTTTTTTGGGACAGGATAGGATTTTCATGGTGGACTACCTCCAGGATTGTTCTACGATAACTGGTGAATGCTACGCTAACCTCCTGGGGCAATTAAAGTAGGTTATCAAGAAAAAACGCAAAAGGCATCTTGTTATTGCAGGACAATGCTCCATTACACAAGATCTAAATTGTGACGGACAAATTGTATTCCATGGTTTAAGAATTGGTCGAATACTCCCCCTATTCACCTAATCTAGGCCCCTTTGATGATTACCTGTTCACAGAACTGAAAAATATATCTGAAGGGACATCGATTTGGTGACATTTCTGACGTAATCGAAGCCAAGAGAGCTCGTTTCAGGTGCAATCAAAGAACTAACTTTTGCACGGGTTGCAGAAGTTGCAGGAGAGATGTGCTAGATGTGTCACGCTCAGGGGAGAATATGTTGAATAAATGTGCAGTCCAATCACTCTATCTCAATTGTTTGTAAGTAAAACCAGGAACTTATCAGTACCCACTTGTATTCTCCTTACTTCCATAGGCAATTGATAATGGTTGTTATGTCCGAAGCAAATGTGTAACCCGACGGTCACAATGCAAAGTGAAGATGGTGTGATGTGCGTTTGCCTTGCTACGGGTGGAGATGATGTTGACTTGCTAATGAGGAACTTGCAGTTTTAAATGGATTCTGAACCATATAACTACATAGAGTGAGTGCTTTGTCCCAGCTACAATAAGATAAGACTCATCTTCCTCCACTAATAATTTTACACTATCACTCTGCTTATATGTATGTTCGTTCTAGTCTTAATATTAAAATAACTGTTAACAGAAGCGATGTTTATATTTTACGCAACACTGATGTACTCATATTTCTTGTTTTAGGTGCAACGATAAGTGCAGTACATTTCCTTGAGAAATGCCAAATAAGAGCTGCAATGACCGGAGCCGTTGAACAAGCTACATTAACTTCGTGGAACAAAGGCAAAGCCTTTTCAAAGCCCGATGGCAAAGCCCATAGTATAGGTTTCGCATCTAAGCCGTGAAGCGAAAACTTCAAATATGATGTTGGTAAGACATTCTTGTGTTTCGAACATTCAGAAGCAAATTGTAGTGTTATTAAGAGTGCTGAATAATCAGAGAGTGTTATCTCCTGAATCATCAGCAAATTATTATTATTATTATTATTATTATCATCTTGAGATGTGAAATTATAGTAGATAACCAGTGGTGAAACGTTTACATTTTCGTAACTGTCAGTTGGAAGTAAATATTCAAAAGCATATTATATTAAGCTCATTAATGGAGAACTTTTACCTACCAATACTTGTTTATAACTGTTTTTTACTTTTCTTTATTCCCCCTATACCGTAAAAATCGTTAAATTTACAATAAACAAATTATGTCAATCTGTTTACTATGCCGCAGAATATAGTTTGTCAAATTTACTCACCAAAATATAAAATTGAATAAATTATATTTAGACGTATGTGTTTATTGCTTAGCACGGTGCGCTTGTACATTACAGTCGGGCAGTAAATTAGAACTGATTTGTTGTCTTACCCACTGAGTGTGAAATTACGAGTCTACTAGCATTTCATTTTAGGATAATGGTAAAATTTCTCTTCACTATCTCCTGTAAATTTTACTATGTACTTCCATGAAGTATTACCAGCAGAATAACCGTTTTGTATATTTTTAATTTCAGCTTTCTTGATATTAATCCCGAGGTTAGAATATTTCGGATTGTGTAGGAGGAGCATATGTTGCCTGATGCTAAGCGAGTTCTTATTTAATCTGTGACCTCGTTCATGCTTGTTTCACAAACTCTCAAGTATTTAAATTTATTTAATTTCTCTATGATCTCATTCTTAATTGTTATGTTTCTATTTCTTTCATCTTTTGTGTTTCGGTTTGATATCATGTATTTTGTTTTTATTACGTCCACCTGTTATCTCATTGCACGCTTCTATTAAGACATCGGTGTTACTTTGTAATGCATGAATTATTCTCTATTATCCGCGTATACGAACAGTCGTTTAAAGCCATTCCATGTTAGTACCTTTTTGCTCTCCTTTATCGGCTGTGACAAAGTATCAGCTTCTTTCAATCTGTTGCGAATCTCGAAATTATTTGACATATTATTCCCTATCCATATTCTGCATATAGCAAAGACATATCCTTACTAGCTGAACCATCTTTTTTTTCGGAATTCCAAATCGTACCCTAGTCATTCCCTTTTGATATAATCATATCCTTTCTTAAAAACAATGAACAACTGACGAACAGTCCCATTGTATTTCCATGTCTTCTCTAATATATGTCTCAAGGCCAGAAAAAGCAGCGAGCTGTCGTAACGTAACTGGTAGAGCGTTGGCTTAGCACTAGGAAGACCCTGGGAATGATCCCAGTGGGCGGCCGCAAATCCTGACTAACAAGAGTTTTCCTGACCAGGCAAATGTTGTGATGGTATCTACAAACTAAACCTAGGCCAACTACCTTCCAACATCCTCTCCCCTACCCTATCCCGGCCTGAGCTTGAGATATCTAAATGACAAATAAAATTCAAGGACAAGATCTGGTCCAATGTTGTATTAGTTCTAAATCCATATAGGTGTTCTACAATTATTTCAACTAACTGTAAGTATACGCTTAGTGGTATTAGCAGGATATTATTCAAAACATCGTAACACGTTTACTTGTTTAGACTAAAGAAACTTGCTTTTATTAGTTTCTTGACTAGTGTCGTTCCTCCCGCTTTAATTAATTCGGCTGGAATACTATCCATTCCTTATGATTTGGAAATTTTCAATCTCTTTATGGACACTTCGACCTCGATCTTGCTAGGTTCGCCCACGGTTCTGCGGTATAGATTTCACGTTCCTCTGTTTGTTCTCCGTTGTGTACATTAAGAAGTTTGTCGATATAACTTTTCCACGCATCGATAATTTTAGTCGGATCTGCATGAAGATCTCTACGTTCGTTTCTAATCATCCCTAACTTCGACTGGCAACCTTTTCTTAAAGAGTTTACCTCTTTGTGTACATCGTATGTTATTTGTCTTGCCGTTTCCCTCTATCTTCTGAAAATTCTGCGTAAATTAGTCTCGCTTTATGTTTCTGAATCCGTGTGTGGCGTTGCGTTTCGCGTGACTGGAGTGGTTGGTATTTGCTTCGCTTTTATTACTCAGCCATCGTTGCCTTCCTTGTTTTCGTTCCTCCTGAAGCTTAAGGCATTCTTCACCAAACCAATGTTTGTTTTTCTCCTGTTTCTCCTAACATAAACGTTCCTTCGTTGCGCTCTTCACTGTATCATGAATTGCCTCCCACATCTTATTTACATCAATTTCATTATTATTATCAATTTATTATTATTACTCAAGTCAGCTAAGATTTCGAACCTATTTGAGATTTTCAGTTGGTAATCTGCTCTTACGGTAAGATTATCTAATCGTTTCACTTCGAATATCAGTTATCTTGATCCTTTGGTTTTGCTGCTCACGATGCAGACTTTTCATTCACTTTTGTGATCACTAACTGATGATCAGAGTCTCAATTCCAGTTCTATTAAGCCGTAACGGCCTTATGTTTGTATGTCTTCGTCTATAGCAGCGGTTCTTAAAGTGTGCTCCGCGGAGCCCTGGGACTCCGCGAAGACTCCACCGGGGCTCCGCGACACTGTCCGTGAAAAAATCCTGGTATCGACAGCAAAGAATTCCAAATAATCGGTGAACTTCATTCCTTTCGCCATGGAGTGACCGTACATTCTATACACATTTGCTTCAAATTACGTATTAATTTTACTCAGCGAAATTTTCCAACCTGAACAAAGTAAAAGTTATATGATTTTCACTGCATCTATTTAATCTTTAAAAGTAGCAAGTGTATAGAAAATACCATCACAAAGAGAAAGTGACCAGCCTCTTCAACACATGACAAAGAAGAAACAAAATCCATTGTAGAAGAAAGTAATACATATGCTGAAATAGAAAAATAGTGTGCTGCCCCACGCAAAACACGCTATTTCGTAAATTAGAAACCTAATTATGATCGAAATTACTTTTTTTTCCTTTTCTAGACATTAACTGCCACCGTCAGTGTGTTTCTGAATGAAAACTCCATATTTCCTGCTGAATTGCATCATAATTAGAATCCAGACATTGCAAGTACAGAAATAAAGGTCTCAGTTATTATTGGGCGCAAACGTGATGAATTAACAGACTCAAAAATCTTTAGGCATCTCATACTGCAAACGAGAAGGCAACTGAGGCATCTTTTATTCTATAACTACCTAATTTAATCCTGTGCTGTTGACTTGGTTAAGTGTGTATTCGACGAAAATTCGGCTAAGCAAATATATCTCGTTCCTTTCTCGAACGACACGGTGCCTCGACAAATTAAAGATCTAGTGACTAATATGATGAATGAGCTAATCCGTCGTCTCAAGTCCAGTCCAGTGATCTTTCTCTTCAAATGGGACTGGTAGTACTTCTTGTATCTGTGCGATATGTTTATCAACATTCACTAGACGAATTGAACCTTTGGGTGAACCATTTTCATCCAAAGTGACAGGAGGTGAAATATATTAACTCCTAAATATATTTTCTTAAGAAGATGACATATCGAGGTATTCGTGTTGCTCACGAGAGGAAACGAGTCAAAGATACGTCTATGGAAAACGAGACGAGACATTTTCTACACGACTTTCGAGACAAGATAGTCCCAATCTCGTCTTGTGGGCAACACTATATGTATATATATATATATTGACGTTTACACAGATAATACGACTGCAGTGGTTGGAAAATGTGATTCTTACGAATCAAATTGATTGCAAAAAAAAACTCAAGCAACAACCATTGCATTCTTCACTGGTATACAGTATATAAAACTGTTCTTGACGATACTGTGAAAATAGTCAATTTTATAAAATCTAGACATCTGAATGCACGGCTATTCAAGATTTTATGTGAAGATATTGGGAGTGTTCGCACGTCGTTATTGCTCCATTAGAAGTGCTATGGTTATCACAGGGAGAAACATTGGTACGTCTGTTTGAACTAAGAGATGAAGTTCACATTTTCCTAATTGAAGAAATCATTCCTGAGAAGAAAACCTGAATGATCGTTGATCAACTATCGTTGATTAAGCTTGCATATTTAGCGGATGTATCCTCAAGAAACCAATGAAGTTGATGTAGCTCTTCAAGGAAAGCACACAACTGTTTTCACAACCTTTGAAAAAATTCTTACATTCCAAGAATTTCATGTACTCCAGACGCGAATTTGACACCTCTAACACTGAACGATTTCCTGGAAGGACACGAAGAAAACAATCGTGAATTTTACGTTTTCAAGGAAATTATCCAACAGCCGAAAGAATTCAATGAAGCCCTCACGTAGTAATTTCCAAACGAAACAATCCGTTTGACGTTAAAGTCTAGCCTCGCTCCTAAATGCAAGAGACTACGACAATCTGACTTTTCAGAAAGCTCCGTTTTCAGTACATTACCAAGACACAATACCCAAATTTAGCACAGAGGACTATTAAAATTATATTTCCTTTTGTTAGTATGTATCTATGCGAGATTATTTCAATTTGTTTTCATAAAAACGGAGTACTGCAACAGACTAGACGCTGAACCTAATATGCGACTGCAACTCTCTTGCATATAGCAAGATGTGAAATAATTTGATATGAGCAGGAAAGAACTACATTCTTCGTATTGAGGAGGGTAAATCAATACTTTTATATTAGTCAAAGTTGTCGCATATTTTTATATATTTTTCATCCTTTGTTATTGTTTTCTAGAATATTGAAAACCAAAGTGTCACTTTCAATGTTGATTAAAACCAATTTCTCTCAGTAGTTAAATTCCCCACTGGATATATATTTTTCTTTTCAATCTTCTCTTCTGGGATGAATATGCAAATTTAGCATAAGTCCGTCCAATCTGAAGGATGACCACTCTACCGAGGATAGGGATTAAGAAGTAGCCATCAGGGAGTTACTGTTCTTAATGAGGAATCGGGTTCCAAAATGGTGTGACTAGAATGTGAGTTCTACTGAAGAAAAAAAGTGTATTTTTTCTGTCGAATGCTATCTTCTTGACCGTTCCACTTAATGTCTTGTATCGCTATGTCCATCATATACTTCTCAGTCTCGCGTACCACCACCTGAGGATCGCCCGTTTTGTATAAGGTTTGCACGTTCCATGTTGCTATTCTAATGTCTTTCTTAATGCTGTTCTTGGAGCTCCCTGAAGCAGTCCCAGCCCGGAGATCCGAATGGGGAACTAATTTACCTCTGGAATATTTTGTTCCAGGAGAATCCATAAAACCAACACTTTTGCTGTTCTTGACATGGTACTGCTGTGTCAGCTGTATGAGCTCACAGTGAAGGTAAACATTGTAGGTTTTGTCCTCTCTCCATCTCCGAGCCTTGCCAGTGTTATTCATCTTCAGACGCAGGGTAGTACTGTTGAAGCTGCTTCCGTTCACGATGATATTTTCAATCTTGAGGTATATTCTCTTAGCCTTTGTAGATCCCTCTAATAACTACAAGGTGACAATACTGGTTTTAGTCCCGGTACCAACCACATCTAGTCGACATTCCCCTATCCGCCACCTATATTCTAAAACATAAATTTAGAAAGAGATTGCTAAAATGTACAATTAACAGCAAGAACACTACTAAGAATGGTACTTAGAAACGAGGATTTTGCAAAAGCAAATTGATGTATGTCTCTCTTTGCCTTTTATATATTTTGCTTCTGAGTTTTTTCGGCTATTGTAAAGTAATTTTTGTATTATTGTAAGTACGAATATTAATATATTGTTTGACTTTGAAGTTATAAAACGTGAAATATATTTGAATCGATTATTTTGAAAAGGGGATAATGAAATGTAAGATTTTCAAGAACGTGGAAAAACTGTCCTAGACTAAGAATTAAGGAAAATGCTCGTATACAGAGGGTACAGATACAATGAGGCCTACTGCGAACCAATTATTATTTATTGATTTTGTATAAATTTAGGCTGTTAAAAGAAAAAATGTCATATATTTAATTGTAACTTAGACACCTTTTCAAAATAAACAAAACCAAGAGTATGCATAAGCATTCTAAATATTACATCATATCAAGAAAAATGGAAAATTAAAGTTGTTGTGAATGTATGTAATAACTTTATCGAGTTTTCTGAGCAAAAGGTTTAAAACGTTTCACAGGGATCAGGATCTTTGGATGTTTTTCACTCAATAGTGTCTCTACAGATTTCACTGTATTCGTCAGAAACGTACTATAGGAGTTTCTTGATATACTGACTCTTATGGACAATGAATGCGACTGCATGTTAATCATTTTAGGTCTTTTTCACATAGTAAGGAAAGTATTTGCACCTTTTGTGCACGCACCTTCTCCTACACTTCACATTTCATGTGTTATCCCTTTTTTTCTACAAAATAATCCATTCATTTATTTTGAAAAGGGTACAAGTCAATGACTTAAATCCTTTTCAAACTAAGCATAATACACAACGCAACAGGAAAAGGTAACTGTTGTGCAGACTAACGTAATTTTCGAACACACAGCAGTATCGAGATACAAATTCGGTAAGGCTGTTTAACCCAAGTTTGCTAACTTCGTGACTTCTCCCCTTTTCAAAATAAACGATTCATATATTTTTCTTTATATTTTCAGTGTTCATAATACGACACTGTATCATGAGGAGAAGATGATATTCAAGATAAATATGTTTCCACCAACGGCAAATCTACATCTCCGTTTTTTAAAAAGAAGCTTCACAAATTATGTAAATGTCATTATGTAAATTATTAAGAAAATTAACAACATTAGGAAAATTAAGAAAATATGTAGGAATTTGAGATTTGTATATTTTTAAAAGGAAATACACGTAAAAACATGTGCGCATTTAAAGCGTGTCATTCAAAAGAAACTTTCAACTTCATAGGTTTTAAGGAAGTGTTTTCTAAACATCGTTATACTTTATACAAAATCTGAAGCTCTTTTGCATCCTAGTATTAATTCACGGATTCTACGGGGGAAATGGTAAGCGTTTTAGGTGCTTTTTTATATGAAAGTTTGAGTAAAGTACCTTAGTAGTATACTGCAGACATACTCAGCAATTTCCGTGTTTACGTAACTTAATTTTATCAGGTCTTTCTCCCTCTATTCGCTAATATTTAATATATCTTATTTCCATGAACGTAACACTAGGATTGGAGAGGTTACTAACTTATGTGTTAGGCTATGTTACGACATGTATGTTAAGTTATGAACGTATTGTAATACAAAGGAAATGTTTGTTTGTTGAGGAAATGATCATAAAAAAGGAAACCAACATGGAAAGAAAATGTTGCATAGTAAAAAGGAACGAAATAAGATCAGTGCATAGTACAAAAAAGAGTTTCCATGTTAAGTGGAATTTATATTTGAATGAGCTCGTTGGCGTTATACCTGTAAAGAAAAAGGCATTGCTTTATAATGTAGGTATAGAGTTTTAACTGAATATTGGAAAATAAACGATATATAGGATCATTCGAACAATGAAGTGGGTGAATCTAAAAGCGCAGTGTTGCGGATTGTTGCCAACTGCGATATCAATCACAATAAAGTACAAACCATTACAATTCAAAATGTACATTATTTTCGACTATCGAAAAATTCCTTTGATACCATTGGAATTCTACTAAAGCAGCATGCAAGTCAGGATTTCCCCTTTGCATTTGGGACATTGACCTGTTTAACAGCGGGCGTGTGGGTAGGCTGCTTATTACAAGGAATGTTTTGACTTGCCATGTCGCTAATAAAATAAAGGGGCAAAACTGAGGACGACAGGCATTAGAAACAGAATACAAGATGCCGGGGATATGCAAGAAAATCGTCCGCCTAAAGAATCCTTCAAGGGAAGAGTACGCGAAGTGGGAGCTGTTTTAAGAAAAAATAAAGTAAACCATTTGCCCATTAAAGTGGACGAAAATAGCTATGTTATCGTAAAGCCCCTGCTCGACAATTTCTAAAGAGATGACGTAAGAATACGAAAGCAAGGGATATTTGAAGTTAGACATCATGTCCTTCCTTTCATCTACAAGAAAAGACTATTGTATCAATGATTTTGATTAGCTATCCATACTCATGACACAGACTGCCATTGAATCTTACTATATGGTTTAATATCTACCTATATCCACACTTTCATCCAAAGTACTTATTGAATTTGTTGAGAATATATTCACCCTACATACTTATATTTGTACGTACGCGGTAAAATAACGAAATGAAATTTTAGTAATTTAACGGTGTCCCAATTTGCAACTACAACAACGCAAGCTGTTGTCAGTGATATTGTAGCACCTGTCAACAATTTCTTATATTTACCCAAGGTTACGTACCTTTGAACAATAAATTAATTTCATCGTCATCTGGATCTTATCCTTATGGAGCATACTTTGAAACTGTAAATAACTATTTTGAAGATGCAAGCAATAGCCATTTAACTACAACATTATGTTACAAAGATAGTCGCTGCGATTTAATACTCCCACTGGAGCTAATGATGGTTTACATAAACGAGGACACTTTCATTGCGAGGGTCTCTTTTGATGAATGCACGTCTGCATACTGATATTGTACCTTACACTGTATTTTTTTCAATAAAGTAAAACTTTCTGTAAAATTATATCGTAGTAAAGATCATTTTGTTTATGGCTGATCAAAATGCTTCATTCAAAGTGAAGACCATAGGAGAAGGTGCTTTGCGCTTTTCTTATTTTTTTAGGAGAGTTTTAAAAGTCCACAATTATCATTGCGTGTACTTGCACATTAAGTAAGGTTTGCCTGTAATAGACAGACTATGCATGTGCTCTACACGTATGATAGTTTGTTAGAAAGACCTTTCAAATAGAAATAAGATGGTCCTATTATTTCAATTTGCCCTCAAATGGACAACGCGCGTTCTTTCCCTGTGTTATTCAAGTTGATCTAGAACAAGTTATATGCTTGACGTATTAATATTTCTGCTGATTTAGCCATTTAATCAAATAGCTGCGTGCTTTCAGATATTACAAAATTACCATTAACCAGGCAGAGTTGAATCGCACAGACATCCTATTCCTACGCTATAACGTAATTTAGTCCTGATAAGTTGTTTCTGGGTAATGTTTTCAAGGCATTGGATTTGTTGCAAATACTGTATTCAACAGTACATATGATAAATATCCCTCTCATTTTGAAACATTTAATCTAAACGAACTACACATTCAGGTTTGGATCAAAATCTTATTCTGACTCACCACTGATCCCTGCTTATGCATATAACTTATGTTCAAAGTTACTATATCCAGTTTTCAGGTACTGATATATATCATCAGAATACAACTCGCACCATTACTCGTGACGATTACCTTCGTGGAGCTACTTCTTATGGTCTTATCCTTAGCCCCACCAATACCTTAGAATACTGGGACGTCATTAAAGATTTAAAGATTCTGGTGTCAATTTAAAAGTATCATTCAATCAGACTCCGGTACATTATATCACATGTATTGTCTATGAACAGTTTGCATTAATCCTGTACTTTCAACCTTTACAGTGTACCCTACATGTATATCTTTCTCGTTTTTCCATTCATGCATGCATTGTTTACATAGCCGCAGGGCCTCAATGTTAGAGCTCTCACCTCTAGTGCGAGGGATCTCCAGTTCAATCTCGGCTCGTGCCATGTGGGTTCTGTGGTGGACAAACACCGTGTCCTTGAGTTTTCTCGGAGATCTCCCGTTTCCTCCCAATTTCTTCATTCCACCAATTCTCTCATCATCATCCGTTTGCCCTGATCCAAAATTTGCCTAAAAGCCTTCAATAAAATTCAAATTCGAAACGTAATATTGTTATCATTGTTCACCATGTTTCTATTATGGGCTACATTCATGATGGGCTCGTACATGATGGGCTACATTCCCCGTGCTTGGGGCTTAAATTATTTTTTTGAGAGTGTAGTATATGTGAATTTCTTACACAAATTTGCTACTGCACATTTTCAACTCCCGAAAATATATTAGGTTTCATCATTTCATAATCTTTCCAGGTACGCACCTGTTCTCTTGAACCAATGTGGCTTGCAGTATTTTGTGATTACATTTTATTTTTTCGTTTGCACTCAGTTTTATGTTCGTTAACTATGCACTAGTAGTATTTGAGTGCGTGTAATGAAGCAGCAACGTAGTCCACAGTAGTGGCTAATAATAGGTGTTCTCTTTGTAATATATTGTTTTTAGTGATAAGTTTGGCATGGGTGATAGTGTGTCCCTTTTTGACATTTTTTAGAAGTTCAGTTCTGGAAAAAGACGAGATTTTGGTGTTTAGTATGCTCAAGGACACGAAAAGCTAAGCGTAAAGTATCCTAACAAAGCGGATTTTTATATTCTTTGTAATTGTTGTTCATTTGTGTTTTGTTTGTAACACAGAAGTATTCGGGAACATTCTACGAATACTCCATGAATTCTTAAGATTCAATGAATTAAATTCTACTTGTATCATTTTGTACTGATGATAACCACTGAAGTGGTATAGCAAGTGGTAACCCTACTATCTTCTATTGTCTAGTATTAGTGTTTGGCCTAAGCGACAGGTCCTTTGAGCTTGGTTTATTCTTCTCCGTTTACTATATTTGTTTCAGGCAGAGTGAAAGCCTTATTTTTTTTAAAAAAATAAACTTTCCCTATAATTTTAGGGCGAATACCTTAGTTCAGTTACCATCCTGGCATTCGTCTGGTGAAACTGAGGAAAACATCAATCAGCATGCCACCATTGGCTATTTTCAGTCAGTAAAATGAACAATTGAACTATTGAGGCTCGGTATTATTATTATATCTCTGCAATTATTTCCTTTTAAACTTGGTGAAATTATAAATGTAGTCTCCTTTTTTATTATTATAATATGTTTACCAATGAAATACATTGTATTAATACATATTGTAAATCAAGTCAGTGTGCCCAAAAATTGATATTATTGTTGTACATAGAAATGGGTTATTGGACTTTTTTTTTATTGATTTAACCATACTATAATCACAATGTTATGATCTAAAATCGGTACCAAATGCAGAACAAATTAATTGTGTATATTTGTCTTCTAACCGATCTCCAATGCAATGTTTATTAACATTCTGATTTACAGTGATCAAATTTCCTAATTATATTCAACCGAAGGATGCCTTTGATACGTCAGAAAATAGGGTTAATTCTTAACATTTCCTTTCATGCATCTATTTTACAAAAATTAATCCTATTTTGTGAGTGAAAAAAAATTAACACATCTTGCGCAAATATATGAAACATGTATAGCAGGCATCTTGTCCTAGCGCGCAGGCGGCAGTGCGTCTGTGGCTACGTCACGCGTGCACGCTGTTTTCCTGTGTGTTTTACAACGCAACCTTTCCGCTAATTCAGTAACCTTGGGCTACATACGGTCCGATTATTATTCACCGATGATACCCGCCCACACATTCAGGAGAAAACATGCTGATACTGGGCAACCACCGTGGCATGCAAATTTTCCTCTGGCCATATATGTTGGCGTTTGAACCTGTCCTGTAGTGATATGGAACATCACTATTAAGTGAAATGCATTTGCCACTGAGGACAATTTTATTGCTACCTTCTGTAATGACACACCCATCATCCATCAAATGCACGAAAATTCTGTTTTTCCTTTATTTATATCTTCAGAGCCATCTAGTGGGTAAACTATCTACTTTTGACCTATGTATCACGTGAGCATATTTCGTCTATATAACCCACAGAATCACCTCCCGCAATAGTTACCACTTATTCTGGGACACCCTGTACATATAGCTTTTTCAAGTAACTCATGTATCTTTACGCAGTAGAAATTAGTGAAAGAGCAATACTATTGTTTCAGAAATTAAATACACCCATTTCTGTTTGTTTATAAAGTAAGAAAACATAATGTAATACTTTATTATAAATTAAATCATTATGTATTTCTCTTCCATTTAAATGCTGTCAGTAACCAAGAGTGCTCAATCAAATAATTTGCAGTAATCTTCTCCACAATAATAAAATATTTCATACTTTTACATTTTGCTTTCCTTGTCTCTGTTTTTAATGCCTACTCTTATCATTCTCTTCACCTAGCATGATTTGTTGAGCTTTGACTCGAATTTAGTCTACTTTTCCATAGAACGAATTGTAGAAATAACAGTTTTGATCACGAATTCCAGCTCTTAGACTACATTTAGGAGTCTTCAAAATTATCCGCGGAATGTCGAAGCCCTAATAGTAGTTTTGCATAAAACAAGACAGAAAACAAACTGTAAAGAAAGCATGACTACTTTTATTGCCACGATTTTGAAATGTTGGCCCGAATGAATATCTTATCGTTGTATTAAGAAAGAAACCAAACTTTTAAATATTGGATAAATTTTAATGTTCACCACTTAGCCAAACCTGTCTCCTTCTGAGCACCCCTTTCCACTGTGCAAACACCGCTGTTGGTATTTCTTCCTGTTATGAAACACCTGCCGAAATTTCAGTTGTGGAATGGCCTGGAGTACCCGTAGCGATTTCTCCTTCATTTCCTCTATGCTCTGGAATATGCCACCGTTGGGGGATGATTTCAACTTAGGGAAGTGGAAGAAGTCGGCTGGTGCCAAATCAGGGGTGTAGGCCGGTTTTGGGACGACAGGTGTCTGATTTACCAAAAACTTCTGTACAACGAGTGCAAAATGGAAATGTGCATTATCCAGAACTTCTGCCATATTTCTGGCTTCTTGCTCTGCACGTTTTCTGGTATCGTGGCATGATTTTAACGTAGAATGCTACTTTCATCGTGGAACCATCTTGTCCAATTCCCTACCATTCAACGAAGACGATTAATATCAGTTGAGCATGGGATCTACTCACTCGTGCCTTTCTGGATCCTGATGAGGATTATCCGATCCACTCTGATGATTAGACCTTCGTTTCCACATCGTACCCACGTTTCATCACTACACCAGTGATCACAAACTTGAGGAAAATTGTATCTTGAGTCAGCATTAGCTCGTCGTAACAACTCCACAGGTCCTGACACGGCCTTCTTTTGTTCGGCTGTTAACAGACGTGGCATAAACTTAGTGTCCACACAGCCAATCTACAATTTTACCGTGAAAATCTTGAACACGAACCTTATTGATGTTCAGTTCAGCAGCTTCACGTATTGTAGGACGACGATCTGGACGGATGATTTCTTTCATCCTTCCCACGTGATCGATGCTGCTAGATGTAGCAGTCAGAATTTCACGTCGTCCTCGGTAGATGTTCGACCCTATTTGAAACATCGGTACCATTCGTAACATTGTGTTCGACTCAAACATCCCTCACCATAGGCATCATGCAGTATATCGAAGGTCTATGTGAAATTTAGTTCAATTTGACATATAATTTCACACATACTCGATTTTCTAGTACATTTGCATTAACAATAGTTGAGACAGATGAGCACGCAGAAGTCTGAATTCCTTTTTCTTTCCACATATTTATGACTTCAATATGGAATTCCGTTTTCTCATGTCTTGGAAGCCAACACAGTCTAGAGCATTGTTCCAGTTTCGATAACCATTTTCTGTTAATGCCGCTTCTTTGAACAAAAAAGGTTGAAGTTCATACAGGTATAATAAGATGCCACATCTCATGTGACAGAATACTTCAGACATTTTTACTATTTATACAGAACGCAAAGAAAACAAGTCTTATTCGTTTCGGAAATTCTTTCAGCGCTTATTGCTTTATTGACTCACCCTTTGTTTCCAAATTAAAATCTAATGATTAAAGCCTACTTGTTGGCGGGATAGTTATATTGTGTATTGTATACAGTATGTTTTTGCTGTTTATTTTCAACAATTTACACTGCCTTCGACAACTACTTTCTTTGTGCTCCAATTGCTGCTCATAAATAGATGTGTCTCCGTGCTGGTACAGATACTTGACCTTCACTTTACAGTTACTTCACTGAAAATCTCCTGGCACAAAAAGTTCACTAAAAATGAACTTTATATACACGCATGTGAACTTTATGTGAACCTACCGAAAAAATGTGAGTTTTTAGTGTGCCCAATGTATTTTTTATTAGCTTCTGTCCCACAATACACATTTTTGTACACAATAAGTTCATATTTGTTGTAATTAACATTATCTACACTTCGGTTTGAGGTCACTTATAGTACATTTGCCAATTTTAATGAACTTTTTTCCCCTTAAAAGTGCGTCAGTACACTACAAGTGCATATATCATGCACTAAAAATGTGGTGGTGTTCATATTAATTTCACGAAAAGGTTATATATTGTGCACTAAAAACGTGCTAAAACTGGAACATATTGTGAACTTTATGTATACTTTACGTGTATTTTGATTTTCGGTGTTGGTCACATTCTCCCAGCTACAATCTCATAATCGACATTCGTCACCTTAGAACCAGGAGGTACAATGCCCACTTCAGCTACTTCTGAGAAAAATGTTTTGAAGTTTCATTTAAAGTCTGTATAAGTTAATTACATTTCTAACTATTGAAGGCCGTTTTGTGAGGTAGTACTTTTGCGGTTCAAGCCCTTTAGTACAAGGCGTTTGATTGTAGAGCGAACTCCATTTTGCAAAAAAAGGTGGACACAGTACCTGCTGGTTCCAAGTGACGACTATTTCGTCTTAAAACAGAACACTGTTTGCTTTCCTTACCCCGCAGAGTAATACGTCACTAAATGAACGATGAAATAGTGCCGGCCAGGCTAGAGCAAAACGCAGTGTCATGCAACAGCAGTGTTAAGCAGTGTTTTCACCAAACTAGGTATCTACAAAACATATTTTTTTTCCGTTTCAGCTGTTCTTTTTAAAATAAAATGCTTCCATATAAACACTATGAAATCTCGTATTTCAACGCCATTCGAGTCTCCTAATACAAAAACATTAGGATATGTTTCTGGATTAGGAGACTCGAATCACCAAACATGTAGATACCGAGTTTTGTGAAAACGCCCAAATGAAAGCACTATGTATCGCATAATTTACGGTAGTTCGCGACTCTGGACTGAAACGACAGTTGGTGACACTTGTGAAAACAAACATCTCCATTTCCTTGAATTATACTCGTAAATTCATACACGAATTGTCATGATAATTATAATATGATTACAGATACATATAAAATAAATAGTGATGACTATTTTTTTAATTTGATTACTACGGAGTGTATCGACTGCAACGCAAATTTAGCTCCCTACTAAATCTCAGAATTATTATTAATCCAAATTCTGAATCCACGTTTGCTGAGGGAAATGTATGTCAATATTATGAAAAAACACGCTAGTACGGGCAAAAATCCTTCCAAAACGGGCGCCACCCGTACTGGCCCAACCTTGGCTACGGGCCTGAAAGGAAGGATACATTTAGGAAATACTTATTTTACCTAGTCCATATTTACAATCAAGCAAAATAATCGCGCCCGCTACACATTGTTTACGCTTCAATTTACTGGAACTTTTCGAAGATGTCGCCATATTTTCAAAGTGTATATCGTCCAAAACGCTTCCTTTGCAGTGTCCTTTCCGAAAATTCCTTCTGTTGATTCCTTTGGGTTTTCAGCTAAAGAAAGGAGAGATAGGATATTGTTCGGACTGGCCCGTGAAAAATGTGTCTCATATCTTTCTTCAACATATTCCTGTGTTTGGCCCATTTCAGTTTCATAATTTTTTTGGCGATTCTTATGACATACATCTTCTATACTACAATTTAGACAAGCCATATCTCGGTAACGGTTGTGAATCAGACACATATTTACATAATGCTCTTCATTTAGAACGGCGAGTACTATCAGATCCAGAAATATTGTCGATAATGGTTCTTTTGGTGAATATATACAAGATTTTATATGGGAAAAATTAACTCAGAGTTGTATCACTTCCTAATTCAGTAAAGGATCTACAAAAGTGTTCTCAAATATCACAGGTGCAAGAGGTACGTGCAAATAATATTCTTATGTCATAATTTTCCCTAAGTGGAACGAATTTGCATTAGCTAGCTCCTTTTAAAATACCACCCTACGCCACTGCAACTACCAATTCTCACTTCTTCATTCGGTAAACTTGTATTTGCTTGTAGTTACTGTACTTTGTACGATTCTCTCCGGGCCGATTGACATGGAAACATTTCTCTACAGTAAATCGTAGTGCTAGCAGTAGTGCCACCGTGTGTAAGAAAATCCTCCTCAGAACAAGTAGGTGACTGACAGAAACAGCACAAGAGCCAACAATTACAGTCGTTACTTGCTAGAAACTTTCTCAGACAACCCAGAGAAAAGGGGGTACTAACGCTGGATAGAAACAGCACTTCCGGTCGCGTCCCCGTGAAACCTCGTCACACTCCACAAACCGAGGATTCTCTTCCTTAAAGAAGGGTAAAGAAAGGAATGTGAAACTGCACATTCAAACGGACTAGTGGGTAACACTAGACAATTTCAGTGACATTCAGATTGGAAACCGGCTAGCTGAAGCTTCTCAACAAGGTTACTCGAGAGTTAAGACACAGTTTCACCAGACTAGGTCATCCCGCACAACCACACATCGGACGA
This sequence comes from Lepisma saccharinum, assembly GCA_022664845.1. NCBI lineage: Eukaryota > Metazoa > Arthropoda > Insecta > Zygentoma > Lepismatidae > Lepisma > Lepisma saccharinum. The sequence goes on from JAGDQP010011637.1 coordinate 30,029, forward strand.
GTAAAATAAGGCATCAGATACAGCAGAAATAATTTATATGAAATGTAATATATTATACTAGAGAGAATATTCGAATACTGGAGAAAACCCGAAGAGGCAGCACGAGATCGCCGAAACCTATATAAACATGAAGCATAGCGAAGAAAAGATGTAAAATAAAACGAAAGAAAAGACGATGGGGAGAGAGAAAGAGAGAGATTCCCCGCCCCACCAGAGGAGAAAACTTTGGGAACGACCCACCCCACAGCACAGAAAGATACCTGAGTAGCGCTAACCTCCAAGAAAACAGTCATCAGACTGGAGATGATAAACTAAATTTTATCCATAAAACACGCAAAGTGCCGAAATTAACTTTGAGATTTTAACTTAAATATGTGTCACGTCGAAGTATCGTATAACTCGTTAAAGCAAGACACTGCGTGGACATTAAACACATACACTAACCGAATTACAAACCGCATTCTACAGTAAAACTCGTGACAGTCGACTACACCAGTGGCATTACCCATATCCTGGCAGAAGGAGTAAGAGGAATAAAAGTTCTAGTAAACTACCTATCTGTCAGAAGACAGCGATATTGTCTCCTAGTGTTCAAGGTCACTGCAGTTAATGTATTGAATTCAACTAGCACGAAATCAAACCCCGTTCGTGGAAAGATACTAAAGTCAAATCAAAGCATTGATTTAAATAATTAGCTTATGTGCATTCACTTTACAGAAAGCAAAGTTACGGTTCGTAACAACACTTGCATTGTGCACAGCAGTTTGTCTTCAAAATAAACAACTTCGTAAAAAATGCATATCTTATTCAAAATTTAATCACTGAGCTACTTCTACTTGTTAAAGTTTCAACAAT
>JAGDQP010011637.1:31567-52463 GCA_022664845.1 Lepisma saccharinum
AATGTTGAAATTAATCTTTGTTATAATGGTCTAAATTCTTTACACATGTATAATTCAGAACAAGTCTTACGATCGTGTCAATTATGCAAATATTCATCGGTAAAATTTCACATGTTTTAACGATCGGAAGGAAACTAATGCCATCGACCACTAACTAATGCCAGGAAGGAAACTAATGCCATGCAGGTATTAAACCTTTACCATAGGTAAAACTATAGTGAGTTTTTTGGGAAGTTAACATAATTTCGCAGAAGTAGCTAAAGAACATATTTAAAAGTTTAAATAAAACCTTCTAAAATTAAAAATGTGAGATTCCTTCAAGTAATGAGGAGGTGAGGGAGAAATCAGTTAACGGATCATAGCTATTGTATAGCGCAGCAACTTACACACACAGACAGCCCATATTCAGCGTACTACCTCAGCTTTTCATCCTGTAAATTACACCTTGTACAATAAGAATCAAAACGGATAAATTAAATATATCGAACAAAGTACAAAATAACAACCGAAAGCAAATATAGTTAAGAAAATTTCGTTCCGAAAGTCCAAATCGGAAGAAAAATAATTTCACAAAATTTTGAATATGTCTTCCTTTACTAACGTAAGAAGATACATGCAAGAAGAGACGAAACTTGTTCCAAGATTTTGAACTGTAATTTCTCAGCTAACCTGGTAGCGGCGAAGATGGCCTTATTGGATTTCACCTAAACATATTTATATGTATTACCTGTCAGGCAACTGAATGAACGTCAACGCAAATAATTTTATTAAGGTTTCATGATTATGAAAAACTGAAGTTCAGTTGTCTGCCTTATTATCTTGCCATGTTGTTTTCTTCTTACTAACAAGGACACACCGCTTTCAGCACCTTCGATGACGATCGAAATGCGCATCAAAACAACACTGTTTACAGATCCTGATTTTCAACCAGAAAGGCCACAATCCTCACATTTCAGCACTCTAAACGAAAGGTCAAACTACAGAAATTTCGAAACGAAGAAATAAAAGATATTAAATAAGATTACTTAAATTAATAATTAGTTACGAGCAAAGCCGTACTCTAGCGGGAAGACCTGCCAATAGAAAAGAACCACAGAATTAAGATGAATAATTGATTCCCGTCCAGTAACCACAGCTGACACTGTTTGTGCAATCAGTTGATCAGTAATAAACGGAAGATACTTCAAAAGTAGTTCAAGAGCAAGAAACTTTACGCCAGAATAAAGAAAATAAAATAAGGCGATAATATATACCTTTGCTCGAAAGATAATAAGCAATGGTCAAAGAGTATTAATGATTTGGAGATCAGCGCAGTAAAAATCTTTCCCTTTTGAAGCTCAATATAAACGAAACAAAACTTTCTGAAATAAAAATACAATGGAACGGAGTCTCAAGGTCGTTACATACTCCTCCCACAAAGAGGAGAAAATGGGTCATTGAGGAACAGAATTCCAGTTCCGATTGGACCATCTTATCAATCAAGAAAATAAAATAAATTCGTGACTCAAGACAATAATAAACAGAAAGGATAACGCACAGTAAATAGATCAAGCTCCATTCTAAACAACTCATTGTAATAGAAAATGCATGAGGATTTTAAAATAGAATGACAAATTTTAAATTTTTATAAAATAAAAAGACATATCATAGTCAATTTGAGTCATTAGTCGGAGCCTGACTAACAAAACCTGTAATAATAATAAATAAGAAGTAATTAAGACTGAGTCCAGATAATAAGTGCAATAGCATAAGTTATTATATATACTGTATATATATAGATAAGGTCAAGACATAGTAGAAGATAGCAGGAGGGTAAAATGACAGATAGGTATAACTCTTACATCTCCCACCTTTTTATAATAAAAGAAAGTAACAACGGAAGATTTTAGAAGTGTAAACAATTTGTAGACTGTAATGTGAATGTTTGTTTTATTTGTTAGTGTCTACAACTGTGTGTACTTTAATGGCATAAAAGTTCACGTAAAGTACTTTGGTACTTGTCTTTATTTATCTTGATCTCGGTTGTTTCACATCTTCACAAATGAGTTAACATGGTAGTTAATACTGTATATGAGAGTAAAATATGATAAGTGTATGTGTCTCTAAATAAGTGTAATATTAGTGTGTAATAATGTTCGTCTAAAATGTAAAATTTTGTATTGTTAATAACTAATAATGTAGTATTAAAAATATGAAATAAAGAAATGAATAGCTAAAGAAGGTAACAACAAACATCAGGAATTCCAAAGTTATGATCCACAGCTTTCAACTATCTGAATTCACCAACCCCCTCTTTTTTAATATTTCAGAGGAATACCTAATTTTAAAAGGAATTGTTCTCGCTTCCAATCAGGTTTGGTAAGCGGTCTGACAGGTTAAAGTATAACCTGTAAAACGGTTAAAGTAAGTAAAACGGTTCTGCGACTTCGTGTTTTAATAAAGAAAATTGAGGCAATATAAGTCCGCTTATAATTACAGAGTGTGCAATTTATGCACTCTATCACTATTTCTTCTTTTTTGCTTCACTTGCTAAGTGATTTAACTGAAGATACGCTTCCAGAAGTATGTATCTTTAAAAATACTCAATAAAAGTTTACTGAAATATTGTCTTGGTATCCAGCAAAGTATTTGGAGACCTGTCTTAAACGGATAGTCCAATACCGAAATGGATAGAAGTTAGTGTGATAGCTGACAATGCCTTTGTTTTACAAGCTGTTTGGAGTAAAGTTTGATAATGCACAACTGAGATCACTCTCCATGTCCGTTGCGAAACTTTTTTTTATTACGACCAATGTTGATAATTCTGATTCACACAGGTAAGTGGACGAGAATTGAATGAAGACTTGTATGGCTTTCTTTGCCGCTTGTGGATACACGGGAAGAAAACAAACCCAAAATTCTTCCAGAGGCATTGAATGAAATTGTTCTTTGGCACTTTAGTCGCACTTGGTCTCCATAGTCGTGCACAGGTTAAACTTCGTTAAGTTACGTATTATGACAGTTCCAGCTATTTTCATATATCAATGTTTGCTTTATATCAAGGAAAACAATCATATTTACAATCAATTAGGATACTCTCATACATTGAAACTAGAAATTGGAACCACGTAGGATTATTTAGATGTAACTATACAGTAAGACACAAAAAACCTTTTACTATATGTCAGTTAAATTTTACCATTTTCTTCCTTTGTCTTTAAGAGAACTTCCATTTTTGGTGTTTAAAAAAAGCACATAATTTACTTATTAATAACTGCATATATAGCGTGGATGAATTCTTTAAAATCAAAATTGATAGGTAGAATATTTGTTACTGATACAACAATCTTTGTTTACATATAGTGGACTATTATGTAATATGTATAACCCTAACTTTTTAACATTCAACCTTTTATTTCTGTTAATGTATATCTGACGATTGTAATACATCTGATGTTCTCATTTGTTTTTGCAATAAAATTTATTATTGTTATTAAACTCCTCCTGAATCTCGTCTAGGAATATATAAACATCAACGATGAAAGAACTTCTTGTTAGTTTGTAATGGCAGTCGTCCGCACACATGTCAGGAAATTAGCGTTTGAATTCATCATGAAGCATGTCAAAATGTGCAATGATAGTGTCTCTCCACTCCGCTAGATGACACTTGTTGCTGTCAAGCGTTTCATTCAATCGAGGGAATGATGAAAAACTGGGCGTAGGAGCGTTAAGACGACGTTTCCACAATTGAACCTTTTCCAAGAAGGCATTTATCGCGTCGTAAGAGGTTAGTATATTCCAGTTTCTACTTTGTAGTTTGAGATTATCCAGTATTTCAAAAATGTCTGTAAGGTAAGCGAGCGAAAACACAAATTTTTCATGAGTAAAGCAATCATGAAGTTCAACTTTTCCTACACTCATAAGAAATACTTCCACTTCTGACTTCAGTTCGTACAACCTGCTTAACACATTTCCCTTCGACAGAGACTTCCGTATGGAAAAGTAAGCTTTTGTGTTCGGCATTGATATCGATACCAGGGTTCTTCTGTTTGGCAAGCTTTATGAAGCCAGATCGGGAGCCTAACACCGCTGGTGCTCCGTCAGTACAGATTCCTATAACTCTGTCCCAAGATAAATTATTTACAACAAAAAAGTTACAAATGGTAGAAAAAAACATCAGAACCTGTAGATGTCATTTTCAAACTTTTTGAGAACAAGAGTTCTTCCATAAACTTATTCTCATTTATAAATCGACAATATACTATCAGCTACCAACACTGAGCAATCTAAATGAAATCATCACACTGTAAAGCAGAAAATGGAGAGCTTTTAAGTTTTTAAATAACCTGTTTTTTTTTATCTGAGGATATTTGATCAATTCTTCGCTTCACACTATTATTCGACAGCGATATTTTATCCATTTTGCCTTACTTTCCACCCCAAGGACAATGTTAGTCGCTTTAAGCAAGCAAGGTTTGACGAGAGTCTCTCCAATACTATGGGGCATTTTGTATTTTGCTATTAAGTAGGAAAGCTCGTATGATGCTTCCACCACTTTTCATTCTGTTGTTGAAATGTTCCAGTTCAGTCCAACTTCATATGTTTCAGTGTTTCTTTTCCCAATTAAAAAAAAAATCTATTGATTTTCCCCATAATCGAGGTTAACCTTTGAGTTTTAATCCCCCAACAGGAATTTAAAATTTAGTTTCGGAAAATTATTTTCACAGTGCCAAATCTTCAGGATATTGTGAGGAAATATGGAAAATTTCATGGAAATATCTTAAAAACTTTCGTTTTTACAGGTCTGTTTCTCAGTTACACGAATTAAAACTGTACATGTGAGCAGGGAGAATGCCAAGACTTCAACTACGTCATCAGAGTCGTGTGGTGGGGAAGGGAAGGCTCACGGGAGATCACCTCCTATGTTACCCACCTTGCGCTGTGGGAGCGTATTATATTCGGAAAATTTGCGGGCTCTTTGGGGCCTTGAATTGGAAAGTCGTGTTCTTATGTAAAGTATATTTATGAATCCTTGGTCAAGCAAATTGGTCGTAATATGATAGTTATTAGTTCTCTTGAAGAGAATAGGAATTTTTCTTCAAACTGTAGTTTGAAAATATCACTTTCTGAGAAGAAAGAGTTGAGAAATCTTTAACAGTAGTAAATGGAGGAAACAAATGAATCGCTTATTGCCCACGGCGCAAGTTGCAAGGTACGCTGTGGGAACGTTGGTAATTGGTATTATATTCGGAGAATTTGCGGGCTCTTTAGGGCCTTGAATTGGAAAGTCGTGTTCTTATGTAAAGTGTATTTATGAATCCTTAGTCAAGTTAATTGGGAACTTACAATAAAGTTGTGGAAACTAGTAAGATGTTGCCATTATCTCTCTTGCGTACGGCTCAAAATCACCCAATGTTGGTGGAGCTGAAAAACGGGGAAACATACAACGGACATCTAGTCAGTTGCGACAATTGGATGAACATTAATTTGAGGGAGGTTATCTGCACGTCAAGGGATGGAGACAAGTTCTGGAGGATGCCGGAGTGTTATATTCGAGGCAGTACTATTAAGTACTTACGTATTCCAGACGAAGTAATTGACATGGTGAAAGAGGAAGTGTTGGTTAAAACAAGAGGACGAGGTGAAATGAAAGGTAGAGGAGGATCAGCTCAGCGAGGTCGTGGTGGCGGAAGGGGTGCGTTTGGAGGAAGAGGGCGACCCTCTCCATTAGGACGTGGTGGAAGGAATTTACCAAACAAACCAAAAAATAAGTAAGCATGCAAAACTGGTGACATCTAGTGTTATAAAACAAGAATAAACTCTTGTGAAGTGAAAACTTTCCGGAAAATGCTTTATTTTTTACCAATCGAGTGTTACTCAAATGGGAGTGTTTATTTGAAACTTTTTCTTTCATTTGTGTTTGTCAATTAATTGACATAAATAATTGCAATCGAAGACATTTATTTTGTTAAACGATTGTAGTAAAGTGTGGAAAGTTATGCTCAGAGTAAGTGTTGTATTCCTTTGGGTAACAAATGTAATTTGTAATAGATGAATTTATAGCAGAAATGTTGTTAAATTTAATACATCACATGTATCTAAGTTCCGAACATGGTAACAAATCGCTATGTGCACAGAAATCTGATAACTGTTAAGATTAGAAAGGTGTAGAGAACTAGTCCACCCTCTGCATTACTGACTTTAGGTTAGTTTTCGTTAGTAAATTAAAGTTACTAATTAAATGAAAAATGATATTTATTACCATCGACACCCTTGTTCGTGAGAAATATAAGTTCTTAATGCTAATCCATAGAGTGGACCAGTTATCTACACCCTTCACTAAAACCAAATTGAATCACGTCTAATGGCATATTTTTTTCTGTCTGTGGTATAATATCAGACATACTACTCACTTTATGAGACGCAGTCCCGACAAACATTATCCTATTAAGGTACCCTTGTGCACTATGTATAACATGTTACATTTTCTCTATTCATAATAGTTTTTTCCCCACATTGAAGCTCTATAAAATTCTTTTGCTTCCTTTGTACATAGCATATAAAGGTGCTTTGGCACCCCCTTGAATGAATCTCGTAAAGTATAACAAGGGGCACAGTAAGCTACACCTTATGGTTAAGCTATCTTAAGCCTTCCGCCCTCCTTAATACTATCGGTCACATTTTCCACTTGTTCACCACCCACACATACCGTATCTTCATCACGTACACTGTTACCGGCTGCAGTTCCGTAGTTGGTGGACACCCGAACGCCGAGTTTATATTGCTTTATTCGAAATTCTTTTCAATCCTTATTAGTTTGTTTGAGGGGGTGTGTGGCATTTAATCCGAAGTTGGTCGTCCGCCTGGTTTTCGACTAATGAAAGTTACGAATAATTAAAAGTAATCAATTTTAACGTTCAGTTCACTGATTTTGTGTTTCGTTCTGTTACCGCGCAGGGTGGATGTTTATATTCATTATTAATAATTCCTTTCATTGCATTTTTCGTACATTATCTTAAATTAATGACCATGGGAACGTGGAGGTTAGGTAAAGTTGGGTGCGGTCATGTATCTTGACACTTTTTTGTTCTCATATACGTCACAGTTATTTTCGTCGGAACAAAGCTTACTACACTTTATGCAATTTGTTGTTAGATTAATCCATTATTTTCACAGTGTCAAAGATTTTCCTCATTATCACCGTATTGGTTCACAAACTGTAATATTGTTAACTCACATCCAGGGCAACGTCCTTGTACACCTGTAGCCCTGTTCACAATATAAATGCACCAAGTAATTCTCTCCGCTTCCCAAATAGTTCGTTGCTTATCACCGCTTATACAATGATATAAACACAACTTCCGCTCTCCTATATCATCCACACAAACGAGCAAATTATCCATTTCTTCCCGGTAAATTTTCAAAAGTTTATTAGAAACGAACGACCAACTTGGGAAGTTAAGCCGGTTTTTTTTTTAATATATATATTTATTTCCGGTTACGGGCACTTCTATAAACATTGCCGCCAACCAACAATCTAAAAAGGTTAAGAAAATACACATGTTAGTATTGTTTCGTTAAATACGCACTGTAGTTGATCAAGAGGCAGAAACATAGTGCCATGCGGAGGAATACTAATTGTGACCCATCGTGTAATAAATTACGCGTATTTTCCCACAACAAAAAACACACTTAGTGTTTCGAGCAAGTGAAGGGGAGGTTAGTTTGTCTTTTTTTTTTTTTTTTAACATACGCGATGCACACCAGTCACGCACCCTTCTCCCTAAGCCGCAAGATGTAGTTCCCACTTCACATCAATAGTTATCGCTAACAACCACACGTACGTCTCGTTTTCAGTTCCTGTAATTTTCCAAAAAGTGTCGACCAACTTCAGAACGGCACCCTTCTTACCTGTCCTGACTGAAATTTGATTCCTACAAGTATGATATATCTTGTCTCCAGGTATGACAGTTTTCGTTGCTTTTATGTTCTTTGTAGAAGTAATGTTATGAGTACAGTGATACGAGACATCTCTCACTGCTTCAAAGACTACAATTACACTGTGAATAAAAGAGTATCAGGCAAGTCTGAACTTGCTCCTTGAATACATTCCGTATAATTGCATTGGACCTGTAGGCACACGTAACTGTCAAAACTCGTGTTCCCAGTGCCATCCCCACTTGAAATTTACACCGGTTACAGACAATATTTTATGGCGTACCACCTTACAAGTAGTACCATAGTGTGAAAACATCTGACCGAATCTATTACTTATAGTCGCCACCATCATTGAGGCACTTCTCGTAACAAGTTAAAGTTCTTGGATATAGTACTCGAAGTGGACTAGAAAAGATTAGGAACGTTTGCACCTAGTGGCGGCGATTGGCTATTGAATGTAAAGGCAGTGAGCTCTCAGTAATAAAAGGTAGGGGAACGCTAAATTAAAAAAGTAAGGGAACGGTGTACCCCCACGTTCCCCGCTAATTTCGAGCACTGCTTGGATACCCTCATAAAATGCGCTGACCTATGATATTACTCACTTTGGAACTGCACATTGTCATTATTGTCGAAATGCTGGCCGGCTAGGAGTTTCTTCACGTGCCAGATGGCTCAACGTCAAGACTAGGGTAGGGTGGATCAACATCCAGTTTTTTCTTTTTCGAAATCGTCGTCGCGGTGAGTGTCAAAAGTTGCCCAAGGTGGGCCGAAGGAAGACTTTTTTTTTTCCTCTACGACTTTGTCTTTCGCTTACGCATTTGCTGCGAATTCTTCCAGGTACATTCTGGGGATGTTAGCAGCTATTACGTAGTTCACCTCTGGACTACCCAGGATACACCGAGTTCCACCCCAGCCATTATGGAAGTAGTGTACATGTACAGGTGGACAGTTACATATAGCTAATAATATGTCAGATAGTTTCGAGATTCGCAGTGGATTGAAACAAGGTGATGCTTTTTCAAAACTCCTCTAACAGGCCTGCAACACATACAACTCGGACGTACTGTGCGGCCTGCGACGACTTTATCGAGTATTATAAAATTTTAAATTTGAACGTACGTCCTTAACAAAACATCTATTGATCCAAAGATTCGCTAGGTGACTGACAAGAACCATATTGTTTAAAATGGCTGCAAGGCCTATTGCCGGAAATGCTACTAAGGTTTTCAATGTTGCACCAGGTAAATGCCAGACGCTAAATGGTACACTTACATAAAGGCTCTGGTTGCTAACTTCTCCATTCATTTCTTCCGTAGATTACTCGGCGAGGATGCCAATCGTGCGATTTATAACGAGCCTGTCCATGAAGCGACAATACGTGTTAATAGAAACTCACTAGCAAAAATAAAAACTAAGAAAACCCACAGCTTATGAGAAACCACCTCGCCCTGTTTTTTTCCTAGTTCTAAAGAACTGTACCTAGGGTCGCTTACTGGCGATGTTGGCAGAAGATACAGTTCAACGTTGAAATTTCGACTAAACACTGTTGCTGTAAAACGTTTACTGAGAGTGATTTTATCAAAAGCCGTGTGTTGATTGCTGTTTCTGGGCTATCCTCAGAAACAGAGGAACGTTAGAGAATATAAGTTTATCACACAAGACTGTACGGAGGAGAATTCTGGATATATTTACTAATCTCAGCGACCAAGCGGAAAGCTAGTGAATTTCGCTATTACTCTCTAGCAATGGAAAAGCAAAAACCGGAAGGACCCAGCTCTACTACTTAATTTATTCTAGGTGAAGATGAAAACTTTTAGTGACAATTTGAACCGATGATATTCCGGCAATATGAGAAAGAAATGTTGGCGCAGTTTCTTTTATTGAATAATTTGTCGCTAGAAATATAATAAAACATTATTGTATTCAATACAGTGCTCGAAGTGGAGGCGGAACGACGGAACACCTTTCCTTTGCTTTTTTAGTTTTGGATTTAGCGTTTCCCTACATTTTATTATTAGGAGCTCAGTGGCTTTACTTTCAATACGCAATCGCCACCACTAGGTGGAAACGTTCCCTTACCTTGTTTAACCCACATCAAGCACTGATTCAGTGTAATATATTTGCAGGTTCTGTGTAGCAAAGTTTTGAAGGTTGTTCATGTAATGTCAGTGATAATTCCCGTTGTTAAACCTGTTTCACGTCTTTTACCCTTGCGGTCCGCCATTATTTTCTTTGGAACAGCTTGGCCTGTCTCATTTCAGAAGTTCTGCAGACCTGCGTTATATGTGATTCCAAAAATAAAAGAGGACAAAAAGGCACTAACATTGAATGGCTTAAACCAACTGTTCGTATACGTGAAATCTCTAGATTTATTAGAAGACGATATACTTTCACTGCAAAGTAACGCTGATGTCCTGGTAGAAGGTTGCGATGAGATGGGTCTGCAGGTGAACGTAGAGAAAACAAAATACATGAGAAATTGTAATTGAGAATGAGATCACAAATTTAAATAATTGGAAGCATACGTTACAAGTAGAAATGAGGTCACGGAAGAGTCGCTTAGCTTCGGGAAGCTCATGTTTATATTAAATTCAGAAACTTTTAATCTCGCGATTTTCAACAAGAAAGTTGAAATTGTAAATATAGAGAACCGTTATTCTGCTGGTAATACTTTACGGTTGCGAAGGTTGGAGTACGACCTTGGCAAGTGAACATAAATTGCGGTTGGGGTGACTAATAGAAGAGATCCTCGTGAGGTAGATGCTAATGATGAAAGCTGACTTGATGTTGCCGAGGATAGAATCCAACGGCGAATGAACTTGTGAGTTCCGTAAGTCATAGAGTTAGTGATGGAAGTGTTCTAAGTGCAGAATTAAATAACTACTCAAAATCATCCTTAACTTGACTGTTGTAAGATATATTGACGAGATAACCGGAGAATGGGATCTCGATGTGGTCGAGAGGTTTATACGTTCACTTCCTGTGCGTGTGGTGACGGGTTCCAATTCCGTCCAGAGTCCATTGAGCGGAGTAGTTCGGAACTGATTTTACCAAAATTATAAGTCCCGTCCTTAGAAGCTCACCAGCTAGATTAGGACGAAAATAACAATTCACTCACTCATGACCAGAGAATGCATAATGGACTCCACACTGTCTCCAGAATGGTTGGGTGGTTAAGGTGGGACTCGTTGCAGCCACTTACATATTGTGAGTCCAGTCAACAGGTTAACTAGCTAATAGCTGCAAAACATCCCCAGAATGTATCTGAAAGCAGTCGCGACTGCAGCTTGCGCCGGTTTCCGAGCAGCTTTCCCAAGAAACTATCAATTTTGAGTGTTTTCCACCATATTCTGCTGTCGTTTGTAGACTTTTAAAGCGCTTTTCGCACCCGTTTTTCTAGTAGGATGTGGTCTAACACTACAATAGTGCTAGAAATGATCGAGTAGGGGTTGACAATTTTTGCATTTCATGAATTGACGAAACTGACAAATACGTAACCGGAGGACGAAGTCTAAAAAAAAAAGATCTTTTTTTCCGGACAATCTTGGGCAACTTGTTGACGATTTCGATCCACCCTACTCTAATGGGATGATCCACTTGTTTTGAAATATACGGTTGAGCTTTAACGTTTCACAGTAATCAACAGTGCCTTCGGGAATGGATACATTCTTGAAATTATTTTCTAGTCAACAAGAGTATATGCTTGCCAAGTGTGATATGTTATATCCTTCATTATTCTCACGCATCCTGGATTTTTAAATCGTGTTTTCAGTCGTGGAAAACTACTGGATTTTTTAAATTCACATACTACTACGGAACTAGTTATGATGTACTACTTGAGGAAGATTCATCATCCCGAGATATGTAAATGCTACTCCATTATGATTAGAAAAAGGTGTGTCTACGTTACGAGTGTGTTGGCTTGTGACGTGATCTTGATGTTCAGGACCTGCGATCCAATTGCAACTACCACTACTACTTGTACTACAGGCCTACTACTACTGTTACTACTATTATTTGTACTTCAAGTCTACTACTACTATCATTAAGACGGTTCTAGTACTGCTACTGATAGCATATGATGTTTAGATATTATAAAGGATAAAGTTCATTATAGTTACCATGAGAAGTATCGAAAGTTTTATTGTGAAGGTTTGTACACAAGGTGTACTTTAGTAGCCAGAATTCTAATCATACCACTAGTTAGATTATATAACTAATATACATAATTTATTAATATTATATATTAATCAGAGAAAATAGCTATGGGACAAGATTATCGGAATAAGTTGAAAAAGCAAACAGAAGATACGTGACGCAAGTTTTGCTTCACAAAGAGAAGCATGTGAGTTAGGGGAACTAGCAGAGGAGAAATTGGATTTCCAACTTTTTACAATTCCCAGAAAAGGTGCTGAGAAGCAAAGAGAAATATTGCCGCATTGGGACGAGAAGCTTTTTTAGTTGCAAAAGGAAGTAAATGCTAGTAAAAATATACTTTGCGTTACTCTGTGTGTACTGTATACTCATTAGTTTGATTTAGCACGCTTTGGCTCACAGAAATTTATTGTTGGAAAGAATTTCTATTTTTAGTCCTGCTTTTTTTTTTCTTCTTATAAGTGAGCCAGACTATACTTCTTTTCTCCGATAGAAATGTCTGTGTCTGCATTTGATTCTTCTTCCATTGAAAATGCAAAGTAAATCGTATAAATGTAGATTTTTTAACTATACAAAAATAGCTGTGGGTGAATTAGGTAACTGTGATGGGAGTGGGAAGGTCACTAAGTTGTTTGTTTTCATAGTTATATTAATCACTCACTTTGATTAAGCGTTTCCAATTATATGTTTAGGTATGTTCTTCGCATATGTATGGAAAAAGTTACTATAGTTGTGGAAAGCTCATGGCTTTTAAATTGGATAAAAGCGTGGGGTCTTTGTATCATCTACTGTCACTAAATGGCACAACATTTGGGCACTAGAGGGGAACTGATCCATGTCCGTTTCATTACCCTCTTGGAAAAAACTTCTAATGTGAAACGTTTCTAACTTTAAAATTGTTTCGGACACACACAGATCACTTCTCTGCAATAATGAGCATTCAGATACGTACATAATCTTGTGTATAAGACTTATTTTCAACAAAACGTGGAGTAAGGTCAATGTTCCTCTGTAGTACCCATTTCTTCTTTCAGCAGCTTGAGCGTCCAACGTGCATACAATTTCTGATAATGCTAATATCATAAGAGTCCTTGAAGTAGCAGGAAATCGCAAGGTGAGAGAAGAAATTATAAAATGTCTGCCTGCCCTCACGAACATTTTTGTCGACCTTAGCGTTATTCACAAAAGACGCTCATCCGCTTCGCCCCTCATCAAACATTTTCTTCCTTCTGTGAACGTCTAAACACATTTCCTGATGTGACAGTGAACTTGATCGTATATTTTTAAGATAGAATAAAATAATAGCTGAGCAAAGCAAATACGTTTTAATTAAAAACTGAAAATGTGTAACAGTTTCACCAACTAATTAACAACTTGGCTTTATCAGACACTATCCCAGATGAAGCCAAGTTGTTAGTTAGTTGGTGAAACTGGTACACGTTTTTAGTTTTTAAATAAAACTTATTATATTTTCAGCATTACCAAGAAATTTCGTAATTGGCAGGTCCGTTCAGTTTTTCTTGAACTTGTTAGCGCGCAAGTACAACGGAAATAAATCACACTTGGACACAACGCTCTGCTGAACTTCGGGAGGTGTTCCATGCGTTGATGAATAAGGCAGAGAAAGAGGTTAGTTATATGTATAGGACATTGTAGTATATACACAAATGTAAAAGCAACCAATGTGGTCGAACTGCACGCGCTCCTTACACCTTTCGTTCAGAAGAGAGACATAAGTGGAAGGTTACGTGGTAGTGACTTTCCTCTTTTAGCTTACTGGTAGTGATCCACCACAGTTGAACGGCGACGTCAGTGATAGCAGGTCAAATATGGGAACTCCAAACAGTGTTATACAGGCCTATATGCTGTACATTTTTAAACTGGGAACGAACAATAGTGCAGCGGAAAGAACTGACTCACCACTCGGTTCTTAACATTCAACTGTTACTAGCACCACAAAAGTGTCCGACCATTTGATAAAATTGTAGCCAAAAGGGATCCCGCGGCGCTTTGTACACAGTGAGCCAGTCACTATGCCCGTCAAATGCAACCATTCTGTTTCAAGACAGCCACATGTTGATAATGTGCCATCCGTAACAGAAACACTAATGCAGTCCCCATATTTCCCTGACATTGCGCCTACGGAATACAATATATTTGTTCCATTCGTTAGACAACCATGCGCGAGGACGACGATTCCGAGTCCTCGACACGAACTGGACGACTTCTTTGATTCACATTCCGCTGACCCGTGAGTGGCCCATGTAGCTGATTGGTCAAGAAGAATGTCATGTGCACCATTTAATAGAGCAACTTATACTGATTATAACAACTTAAAAATATAACCCCAATGAAATTCTAAGATTACTTTTTCCTAACTAGAAACATGCGAGGAAAAAATCGTTATCTTTACAAAATTCTTACAAATTATATTAAACTAATTAACAGTGAAGCCTAATAAGAATAATCACATTTAAAAAAATGGATTTTCAGTACAATCACCACGTTTTGTGAATTTGAAATAATCACTATTTAAAACTTGACAGTTTCAATAGAATACAATTTTATATTGCGAAAATGTGCGCTTTGCTGAAAAAAGTGAAAACTGTTGATAATGTCACCAACCGTGAATTGCGGAAATTAGTGAAAAATGAAAAAGACAACAGATGGCGTACTTCACACGACTTATAAATGGCATTCAAGTTGGTAGCTATTAGCCGTGTGAATATTAACAGAGAACGTCATTTTTTTTGTCACTTGCATGTTAACTCTGACAAAACGTGGAAATTTTACTGAAAATCGAAAATGTTTGAACGTGCTTATTGTGCTTTGCTATTAATTAATTTATTAAAATTTGTAAGAATTTCTTAAAGGTAACAATTTTTCAAGTTTCGAAAAAGAAATGATGTTAGAATTTCATTGTAGTTGTAATTTTGGGGTATTATAATCAGTATAAGTTGCTCTATTAGACGGTATATATGCCATCCTTTCCGATGAATCCGCTACTTGGTCCATTCCCGTGTAAGTTCTACCACCGTGAAACTAATAATCTGTCCGAACGTTGGAGTCAGGTCGTTGATGCTGATGGGAACTATTTCTGATTTTCCAGGTACGTCTTGCTTCATGTAGCAATTCTTTTACAGGGTCAGAATCCGACAGAACTTCATTGGTTGCCTTATACAAGGGTCATCCGGAAAGTTCGTACCCTGACCTACTTGCCAATGACGTGGTGCAGTAGTTAACGTGGAGCAGATTTTCCTTGATGTTTGTAAACAAATAATAGTTACTTGGGGCCAAGTAGCTTTTGCAAGTTCAACTTCTTGGCGTGGGTAGTAGTCCTGAAGGAGCAAAACACCGACTCTCAATTTTCCACACCGTATCATAGGGCAAATCACAATCGAAGTTGTACCCAATAAATCTATTTCAGCAAAGTTATGATTGAAGGGGCACTGCATAGACATTTTTCCTACGTAGTAATTTCATTATCAAGTTATTACTATGGTTTTAATAGAGCAAGTATTGAACCCTTCTTTAAGCGGCATTCTCTAATCGTAACTTTTACACCAATGACTATATTGGGCACATATTTGACTCTGATTTGCTAAGCCGTTATTATTTCTGGATATGAAATCGTTTGTGACAATGCCGCCCTAATTTGGCACGCCTCTAGCTCCGAAACTAGGCATTTGCGAATAGAACGCTTGCAGGGCAATGTTTAGTTTATTAGTCTGCACTTCTGAAAATTTGAACGAAATCGGAGCGCTCGTAGTCGGGTATTTACCTCGTCAGACCCAGATGTTGAGATAAAATGCAATGAATGCTGCCACGCAATATGCCAACTATGTCTACTAGTTCTGCTTTAATGGTATAACACCGATCTCCTTCAATGATGGATGTTCATCGGTGTCCAGAGCGGTCTGCGTCATCACACGACTGCCTTCCACAAGAGAATTCAAGATGCCACTTCTTACGAGAAGAATCACCCAATGTCTGTACCATGACCTCATGAATCTGCTGCGGCGTAAGTCCTTTCAATAGGATACACTTTATCACTCACTGCCCGTAGCTCAGTTTTCTCCATTTCGCTGAGTAATGACAACTTATCGTACAAATGACCATATATATATATAAAGAAATAAGCAAAAGAGTTAGAGAACTGATCTTTCGCCAAACTACTTACAAAACATTAGCCTAAATATACAGCAAATTTCAAATTTGGAAATCAGTGGCAAGATGGTCGGGACACGAACTTTTTGGATGTCCCTCTTAAATCACAAATAAAGTTGCTAGCTTTCATTTATAAGACATGATCACGGTAACGTGAAACGGCGTGCTAATTAGGTTGTCATATTTAAAGATGAGAAACAGTGTATTCATGTCATGAAGGCAGTAAAGTTACTGTAGTAACTGGAGAAAGCACACTGTGAATGGTTAGAAAAGGATAGGATTATACAAATAAATGAATGTTTTAAAGCAGCTTCCTGAAGGGGATTAACTATCTTAAATATAGAAAGAAGTAATACAATTAAAAATACTAACATAAATAATAGCGTGGAGAGAACGAGTGAAAGTAAAGGGTGTACATAATGTTAAAACATTGTTGGATGATTATATAATGTTAAAACTCAGTTTCGGTTGTCCAAATACACCAGAGCCGGTGTGAAAATCATATTATGAAGCTTACGCGGCTGTTCTTTTGAAATATCCGAACAGGTGGGCTTTGGTAGATAATATTCTGAAGTAAGCTATCATTTCGTATTGCTGCTTGGAACTTGTGATCGATTTCTACTACTACTATTGTGTCCGGTGTTCTAGTATTTCACGTTGGAGTGCTCTGCGGTCCTTAAGGATAAGTTTCTGGGGTCGTTCTGTACGTGGAGCCTTCTCATGCCGTGTTCTTCAATCTTTTAACTGGCACATCCTCACAACAGTAAATTTTCAGCCGATTTAACTTTGTATCAATTACCTAGCTGCACAAACCACAGAGGTGGTGAACTCCTAACGGTAATATAATTACCTGAACAACTCCTTTGTTAATTTTGACCGAAACGTTGAGCAGGAGCTTTGTCAAAATTAACAGAGAAGTTGTTCATGTAAGTAATTATATTGCATATAGATCCTTCGCGCAATAGCGATATCTAAGTTGGTAACTTTCTGAGATCTGTACCAGTGTCATTTAACTCAGAAATACGTAGTTCTCGTAGTTTTTACATGGATATTTCATGGGAAAACAGTTGACAACACTCATTTTATTGTGGGAGGGTTGTCTGATTACTTTCTTCTTTTCTGTATATCGTGATTTTCGTCTCAAATTTCTGCAAAGATAACACTGATTTTATATGGGCAACAATTTTGCGTATTTCAAGAGTTTAATCTAATTAGAGTATTATTTGAATGAAGAAATGAAAGAACATTGAAGTTTTAATTAATTTTAAGAATTCCTACCTGATCACGTTGATAAAATCCATAGCCACAACATTTCACTTGATCCAGTCAAGTTTCATCATAAGCCCCGCTTAACACGGTAGCATAAATACGATATGCTACGATAAATCTTAGTGCCAGCATGTAAGAAAAAAATGTTATGAATTTATACCATAGGATCGTGCCCTATTGTAGCATTCTTGCTTTCACTCGCTGGCACTACTGCTATCGCTAAGATTTATCGTAGCATAAATCCTTCCGTATCAAGCGAGCCTAAGAGAGTTTTCATTGTTAACCTTGCTGCGACTTCTACCGATGTTTTTTTACCACTACCTTTTAAGACACCTAAAATTTGATTGGATCTTATGAAATATATGAGATGACCCACGCACGTCAGAACGACGTCATGTACCTGCATAAAGACAGAAGAAGAAGCTGCATTGTTTATTGTGAAAACAAGTAACAGCAGAATGTGACAGTCAGCAAAATTCAGGCCTATGTTCATAGTATCTGCTTAGTGTGTATTAAGTCAGCAAGAGAAATTTCAGCGTTGCCCAGGTTGGTGAATGACGTCATGTTAGGTGGAAACGGCAAGGTACAATCACAACGCAGCGTGATCTGGTAACCCGCGTAGATGACAGAACGAAATATTCGACGTTGCGTTGTCAAAATCCCTAGACAAACACTAGTCCTATGAATGCCAAGTACTGACTGACGGGGTGTCGCAGGACCGTGCAACACTGGGAACGTGGATGATGAATCACGTAATACATCTTTCAGTTAAAAAGAAACAGCAACAAAACAATGAACGTCGCTCTGAGGGGCATATTAAGCATTTTCTGCGATAGTGAAGGAAAACCGAGGGTTTGGTATTGGAGAATGTCCGATAAATGATATATGTTGTGCCAAGAGTGCATTAGAGGTGGCATGGGACTAATAACCATGGAATGGATTCGGTCCACTCGTTACATTGCATGGAAATATAAATGTCAAAGACTATAGGGATATTTTGAAGTTTTGTGCTTCCTGTATTATAAGACCAGTTCTTTTTCCTTTCTTATCACGGTAATTTACCAATTCACAAACTGAAGGTTATAGGGGGAATGGTTTCTCTAGGAGATTGGCGAAATAGGTTGGTTTGTACAGACTTATCTCATGCACGCCAGACTCCAAATGTCCAACATCATCATTTAATATGACTGCAGCTCTTCTGGAAGACCTGAGGACACCGAGACTGAATTCTAGGATATTCTTTGGAGCAACAAAATTTTATCTCAAATAAACGAACGCGTCCTAACATACTCATAACGAATATTTATATTCTCCTGATTTTGCCGATTATTTTTTTAATTTATTTATCTTTTTTGGTCAATCACTCTTATCAACACACGCAGTAGAGATTGGTTAATTCCACATTGGACAATTCGAAGAAAAATGTATTGCTATTCAAATCAATGTTAAAACTTTATATTAGATTCGAACATTGTAAACTCACATTCAGACAATTCGAATCGAAGATTATAACCCTAGTAGCATGACGTTGATTTAACGTTGAGAAAATTGTTAAATGTCTTTTCGATGACTTATTCAAGCAAATTTGGTTAATTCAACATTTCTACATGAATAAAACATAGAAATAGCGGAAATTGAACGGTTTATTCCAATTCAACATCAACGCGAGTGCCACTGGGGGGAGAAAGTCCGATACTGTTGCTAAGCTAGAATCCAAGAATTCAACCTCTATTTTTGGACAAGTAATGGGATAGAAAGGAAGGATATTCCTGTTGTTTATCCTTATCCTGTGAATGACTACAGGCAAACCATATGTCCTACGCCCTCTTCTTTACACATTAACCTGGAAGAGGTAATAAATTTATTAAAAATCTTGGTTCGTGTACAAGTGGCTCTATGTCGATGTTGGTGGCTCTTTTCTCAGTGGGTACTGGTGTCTGTCGCCCCACTACTTATGTCTTTGTGGATTGGTGCATGTCAATTGTTTGTGGGAGCTAGCAGGCTTATTAATTCTCCGATGCGCCGTCTAGGATACAGTGATCGATCGTTAGAGACACACAGCCAGGTAGTATTTACGCTGTTGTCACTTCAACTCCTAGCCACTTTGGAACTTCTACAGTTATATACTGCTTTTTTTATAAAGCTACAACTTCTGAAGGAGACCCAAATATACACCAGTGTTTTTGGTGTGCTCGACTCCCCTTCCCCCCTCCCCACCAAAAAAAGAGACACTCAATTTCTATATCACAAAATATGCGACCAAGCGCTGTATAGACATAGTCGTATATGTTTCGTTTCCTGAAGCCCATTTCTTAAGTCAGGAGTAGCTTTCATCTTGGATTACAATAAAATTTGATTGTTTTGAAGAGATCCACTGTTTATTAATTATTTGTGTAATAAATTTATTGATTGATGTTTGTTTATTAATTTGATTTTTTTATAATTAATTTTTTTCGAATTCTCCTTGGAGCTTATATTAAAAAAGAGTGCATTGTACTTATAAAATTATTTACATTCAAAATCTTTGAAAATATGTTTAACTAATAGAGATATTTAGTGGTACTCTGTTTATGCTATTCTAGTATCAGTCTTTTATTAAAGAGAAGGGACATTCAATATTTGGATTACACCCTGGAATTGAAAATTAATCAAGCAGAATGAATTCGAAGCGATTATTGCTATAAAAAACAAAAAGAAAACTTAAGATGTAGGACAGTTTGGAGATTTTTTTTTTTCGAACATCCAGATGCTGGGCTAAAATGTAGACATTTCTGGAAAATGAGAGGCCTCTGGCAACCCTACCTTTTATGTTCCTTATTTTCCTGCAGATGCTCGCAGTCCAGACGAGCGAAATAATGGTTAGTTGGTGGTTACCCTAATAACACAAAATGTGGAAAATGTGTGAACCTACGTTGGAAAATGGTGGGACGGATTATTTGGTGAACGAATAACACTTGGGGAAACAGATGGACCAACGAAGAATCCCAGCAGTAAGCCTAGAATAAACCAGTATTGACCGAACCAACAGAGGACCACATTCACCAAATAATTTGGGTCGGTAGTGTTCTCACAATTTACCAACAATTTCGGAGGATGGGCCAAACAATTTCCCATCATACCACCTACGGTGAGCCATCAGCAAGCGATTTTCCCTATAGTAGGTATATAGGAAAGGCGTATAATGTCTAACGTATAATTCTACATGTCGAATACATGTATTTAAGAAATATGGTAACCACACAAATGTTCTTAACGCCTTCAGTTGTTTGCACATGTAGCACAGTTTTGATTCAGAACCCAAGGTGACGACTGAATGTTAAGGAGGATAAATTCATCTGAATAAGTTCATTTTTCGCTATTTTCATGCAAGGTAAGCGTGAACTTAGAA
>JAGDQP010011638.1:3925-18670 GCA_022664845.1 Lepisma saccharinum
AAAGAAAGAAAGAAAGAAAGAAAGAAAGAAAGAAAGAAAGAAAGAAAAAACAACAACAACACAACTGTTGCAAAGTTGGCCATTGTAAAAAGAAAATTAATTCTTTAAAGCTGGAAAAATATTTCAGCTTACCGCTCAATATTTTCTGTTTGTGTTTTGAAGAGCTTCGACCTGCACTTTATTCATAATATCTATGCCAGCTAGAACAAGTCAATAACACCAACGAAATAAACCCTTACTTGTCAGTATTACTAAATATAATCATAATTTCATATGTTTTTAATCTGAATCCCATAAACTGCTTTAGGATCGACAAGATTAACCTACAGTCAATCGAAATTAGTTATTATCATACATTTACATAACTAATATGAAGTTGGTTCCAAAACACCTCTTGGGGCTATCCAAATCCAGAGCTTGTCCATTCTTCCGCCAGAATACAGTAGGTTCGGGATTTCCTTTAGGTGGTCCGCACTCAAGCAGTGCTGTTTCTCCTCGAGTAATTTTGATGTTCTTTGGCTCTATTCTGAATGCGTCTGTCAATACTGAAAAAAAAAAAAACGAAGAAAATTCGTAAGGAACTCCAGTGTTACTCTCTCCATAAAAGAAAGAACTAAACTCCTCCTTTTATCGATATCTTATTTAGAGTAATTAAGCCTTCCCACTGAAAAATGACATTAGTAATAACTTCAAAACAATAGAATAATCATGTTGCATATTATTTGATTTAAAAAAAGCATTCGATAAAGTTTCTCATCTCATATTGCACCAAACTTACCCAACTTCCAACTACCGTTTCCATGGGTCAGGTTCTTATAATACTTCCTTTCCTGCTGACTCACATGCGTATCTATTGATAATAGTTTGTGCTTTCTATATTTGTTGTTAAGCGTTCCGCAAGGCCCATCACTGCCGCCTTTGAGAATTACTTTATGTAGCCTCCACCTGTTCCAAACGTCCGTTATTATCAATTCGCTGATGGAACAGCCTTCTTAGAAATAGGTAAAGCAGTGCATCAAATTAACTTTCTCTGCAAACAACAATATATACATGTGTACATTTTTGCAAGACTTGAAGACTGAAACAAAAGCCGAGTAAAACTCAGTTAATAATATATTAACTTTCGATAAAACGATCAAGGGCATACAATAATCCACATCGGCTAGATATTCATGTCAGCGATACCATCTCAGACCAACTAACACTGAGAAATATCTCAGCTGAATATTTGATAAACAAGATAATCCAACTAAATATTAGCTCGGAGAACATGTCATTATAAAGACTTACTATGAATTGAGTGTACTTCGGAAACTGATTATACCTACATGAACACTGGGAGTATCTATTGTCTTGATCACACGGAAAGTCTTAATGCGACCTATTCCTACATATGAGCACACTGCTCGGATTGCGGCTGATAACAACTACTATCGTAAACTCAAAACGCTCGATCAACATGCATTTCGAATACCCTAGAGCAGTGCTTCTCAACCTTTTCCGTGCTGCGACCCCCTTTTACCATCTCTGGAACTACATTTTCTTCGGCACAGAGAAATGATGGTGTCTGAAGCTTTAGTTGAATCATCCCATTTGCAACTTCTTACTTTTGTGTGAAATTTGTTTCTCTTCGATGATAAATATTAAAACAAAGACCAAAAAGTGTTTGCCACTTGAAAATGTGTTCATAGTGTTTGGCACGAAAAATTGAAACGGACATTTTGAAACTGGATAAATTAAAACAGGCTGAGATTTCGCAATAAACTTAAACTCATGCAATCTTTCGTAATGTTTTTATCTTTTGCTGTTTTGTATTTTGTGTAATATTTTACTTTTATTTCAAAACATGACAGGTGATTGCTGTATTTAATAATAAATATCCTAATTAGCCATTAACTATTGAGAAAAATATGTCTTTAGTAAATATAAAAACAGGAAGCAAGGTAAAGTACGTTATTTGAAATTTATTATTTTTAACCTACAAAACCATGCTTAGTGATGTAGACCATCCCCACCAACTTGGTACGCACTTTCCCTTGATTTACATGGGAATTGTTTTACTCGTCTTTTATCTCTCAGTAGCATAATTTTTAACTTCTGTTTTCGCCTAGTTTCTAGTCATGTTATCTTCGACTCGTGCAATTTTGTAGAAATGCAATATTTTACACACGAACAGTTTAATTTCCCCTTGACATATTGTGATTTGTATAGCAAACTATTAATAATACATAATACTTATATATTTGAAAAATTTCACAAACCGAAACTATACAAGAGTCAAAATAACCACCAAAACAAATTCGTGAATGTGAAACTTGAATATTCTATTTCTGACAGGCATAAAATTAGTAAAACAATTCCCATGGAGGGAAAGTGCGTACCAAGATGGCGGGGATAGTCTACACCGTTAATTTTTTTTCACTAAATCTCGCGACCCCCCACTCGTTACCAAACCTTGTCCAACAGGAGTCGTTTTGAGCTGACGGCGCCGGTCCGCGGACCGATAGGGATCCGCAAAACTATTATCCTCAGCAAATTAATACATTTAATTATCTAACACTTATTTTCTAGATTTCTACAGCTGAAATTAGAGATTGAAGCTTGTATTTGTTTTTTCTTTGTGTTTTTAGAGCAAATAGAATCTGAAGGTATAATGGTATCTTTTGAACGCCAAATAAACCTGTAACGTACTGGCATCTTCCATAATCTTTGAATCGTCCTTGAATCTTTTTTCCATAATTAGCCGGTCTGTGAGTATAAAAAGGTTGAAAAACACTGTCCTGGAGGATCAAATTAACCAATCCGACTAAAGAATTACACAACTCAGTGGTATTCCCTTTGCATTCTTTCCAATTTAGAATCATTACGCTAGAAGTATTTTACAAACAGAGTAAGAGACAACCATTCACTGCCTACACCCCTTCAACAATTTGGACGCTACGCAGAATACCACCATAATAACCTCATAGCTAATAAATACCCCATTTTCCCTACTTATTACCATTGATCACTATACTCTCCCACCTAACCATCAAAACTTAGTAATAGTAAATTTCTATAAATGATCAACCCATCTCCTGACTTTATACAACCTCTTGTTGCGCAATAAGTAGTAAAAGGACCTCCTAGCGTCTTTATCAAAGCTTAGACTAGTTCCGAGGTGACAAGAAAATATCGTATTTATTTGATTGACAAAACGCAGTGATCAAGGGCGTCTCCAGAAATTTTCCCAAGGCGGTCAATACTAAGGTCCTATAACAATAATAATAATAATAATAATCTTTATTAATGTGCTTTGAACAGATACACAAGGGCAGTATAAACCAATATAGAACAGATCAAAATATAATGTTATAAATTATATCGGGTTACAGAATATTAGGATAGAATAATTATCATTTAGATTATGAAGTACATTCTCCCAAGTATTTCATAACACTATATACATAATTTTTCACCCACATTCTGGATATAGAAAAAATACAAAGGCTGGTACAAGATCCCTGAATCTACATGGTATAATTCTGAAGAATTAGAAGTATAGTTGACAATTAATCGCATTATAAATGTATAAAACAAGTTAGAGACAAGTCAATCACTTAAGCTTTTTTTTAAATAGAGAGTTAGTTACTAAGTGCTAGACGAAATATTATACGTTGTCATCATTTTCTTTAATAAAATATGTGGTTTTTGAAAAACACAAAAAGTATGAGTTTATAACCTACATGAAGGAGCTTGTATGTGACATTTTTCCAGTAGATAACTAATTTGAATTTTGTTTTTCAGTAAGTGATCGATAAATTGAATATATATTTTGTCTCGTCTTAGGTACAAGATCTCAGTCTCAAAGTATTGGCACCAATTTTTGCAAATATACTTGTAGTACTCCAACTTAAATCTATAGCATAAAATTCTAAAATAGAAGTTTTGAACGCCTTCAAGTTTTCCTTTGACAGTAATAGTAGTTGTATTTCAGATGACTATTGCATATTCAATTTCCCTTCTTGCCAGGAGTTTATACACTGTTACATAAGTAGACGTAAAAGAGATTTCCGACCATTGGTTAAACATATAGTCAATCAACCGTTTACCTTCCGTAGTAACAGCATGTAGCTGAGTGCTGAATGTCATGTTATAATCAAAATACAGACCTAAATCCGTTACACTTTGAATTATATTTAAGATATTTCCCATCATATAGTATTGGCTTACCTTATAGTTAGTTTTACGAGTAAACGTAACAAGATTAGTTTTGGCGCTATTTATAATCATTTTATTTTTTTTACACTATTTCTCTACACGTTTTATATTTTTCTGAATTTTATCTATATAACTTTTGTTGGTAACGATCTCAAGTAATTTTAAATCGTCAGCATATAGTAAAGACATTGCATATTTCACCTGTGAACTTACATCATTCATAAATATATTAAATAAAAGCGGATCCAAAGGCGATCCTTGAGGTATACCATTCTCTATCACTTGCTTTGCAGACAATGAATTACCTTAACTTGAAAATGTCTATTTAATTGATAGTTGGAAAACCATTTAATATATTTTGGTGATAATCCAAACAGTTTCAGTTTATGTAGTAAAATTGAATGGGTAATGGTATCAAAGGCTTTTGCCAGATCAAAATTTATCACATCGTATTGTTTTCCCCCTTGAGATATTTTCTTTATAAAATTAGTAGCTTGACCAAGATTGGTGAGAGTGGATTTGCCAGTTGAAAAAAACATTTTGGTTTTCGTCAGTTATCTCCCTTAGATTAAACTCTAAGTGTTCTGTAATAATCATTTCAAAAAGTAGTTTTCTACAGTATTGCTTTTTCCGCCCTTGTACACAGGTACTACAATGGCGTCCTTCAATGCATTGGGGAAGTAAACTAGTTTGAGTGATTTGTTAAATATTAATTCTATTTTTTTTAATATATGGGCTATATATATATATATATATATATATATATATATATATATATATACAATTTAATCCCTTGATTAAATAATTCGGTATTTTATCTTGGCCGACTAAATGTGGCCTTTAGTTTGCGTATTGCTTTAGTAATATCAAATTCTGTAACCACAGGTATGTCTATAACATTGATATTAATGTCTTCTATTGAATCTACCTTGTAATTTTGTTTACTCTGAGAAAAATGTGTTATAATAATAGTTTTCAGAAGGTTCTGTGATATCTTGTTTATTAGTTAGATTGCTATTCTTGTAAATAATAGAATTTATACCCTTGTACTTATTCTTTAGTTTGAAGAAAGACCAAAATGAACTTAATTGTTTGCCAAGCTGTTTTCGAACTCTAAAATGCACCTATTCCTAGGTAACTTGTATTATTTTTATAATAATAATCCACAGTTATATTCAAACCACTACTGGTTGATGCCTCTCTCGGAGAGAGGAGTTGATCTACTGCTCCCACGCTTCCAAACGTATTGGGAGAGGAGAGCCGAAGCTCTTGGTATATTAGAGATGGTATGATACCAACATTTCTCAATACTTACTTCTGACCTTCAATAATCGATACCCGATATATTTTTCTCAACAGTCTTCTGCAATATAAATTTTATGATAATTAAAAGTAAAATTGAAGTATGCAAATTTCATATCCTTTATCTCATCGACTTTATTAAATTCTTTTATTTTAAATATTTGTTATTTTATGAATTGCAGACTACTTTGTTTTACATAATAGTTATGGCGTTTTTCTAGAAAATTGAGACAATTCTGTTACCATTCGTTCTCTTGAATGGGCTTATCAAAATAAAGTTGTGCATTCATCATAAACCAACTCTTACAAGTAGATAATAAAAAAAAATATATCTTCACTGCGTCAAGAGTAATCGTTTAGTAAACTGTTCCTAACAAAGCAGGAGAGGAGTTATACGATTTCATTTAAAGAAAATGACATGAAGTTAGAAACTTGATACTTAAATATTTTTAACATAAACTCAGGTTAATAAAATTGTTGGTTACTATTGCTAGTGGAGTGGAATAATCATAGTGGGGTATTTCCAGCAGTCTTAGTGCAGTATTTCCAGGTACCTTGTTTGAGTGGGGTAGCTGCAATAATTATAGTGGAGTTTCTAAATCCGAAAAGTAACCAAAATTTGGCAACAGAAAACCTGAAGACTGAAAATAAAATTATTATGTTTTCCTGAGATGTGATTTGTTTGCTTCCTTCGTACTTATACTTCCGGATTAGTTTATAGCTCTTTTCGTAAACAATTCGTTTACAATGTATCTTGCTAAATTCAGGTTAATTAGTTTTCTCAACTAACGTCCACAGCGAGAAATAGTGATACAATTTAAGGAAGCAATAGGCTGTTACCGAGGCAACCAGTAATCTATCCTTGCTGTCTAAAACTTGCTTAATTCTTTTTCACGTTAACCGAATTACATATTTCTACACGTGCCTAAATCAAGAATCGATCAGGTGTGAAGCAAAATGTATAAATAAAGAGTTTAAACATATGTCTGAAGTAAAAAAAAAAAAAAATGTGTACAAGAATTTGACTATTTGCAAAAGTAAACAGCAGATGTAAATGAGACAGTAGAAGCAGAGAATTAAGCCCTTCTCACAAGGAAATAGTCCAGTAATCCTTGCATCAACCAAAGAGCAGAAACAGCTGTAATACTACCAACAGCATCATAGATACAGAGCTAGGAAAAGGAAAAATGGAGAGCACGCCTGGTGTGTAAGAAAAAAAAAACACAATTTTTCCCGGATTATGCGCGGTTGACAATTGACAAATTGGCTGGAAGGGGTTGCTTGTTGGTTGTTGTGATCTACGGAAAAGAGAGGGGCATCAAGGGAGAGAGAGAGAGAGATTGACGAGTAAGAGATTGTCCATCTAGTTTTCAGGCAACTTTTAAGGGAGGAAGGGTCAGTTTCGTGATGTACAACCATGATTTGCAAAGATACAATAAGCTGAGGAGATTAATCAGGAGATTATCAATTAGCCTGGTGGTGGTCATTCAGAAAGTCGGACGTCAGTCCATGGCAGGGAAAGGGGTTCTTTCTCTCCCACTCCGCCCCAAACACGCGTACATGTACACGGCTCGCTCAACAACCCCTTCTTTGTGCTGCAGGGGATCGTTTTTGCAACTCTCCAAAGATAGATCCGTGTCACAACCTGAACTGACAGGATTGAACAAAGATGGATATTTCACGTAAGCCGACCAGGGAGAGGGAGAGGATGAGTTCAGAGGGAGTGAGGACGTATAAGTTTGTGTAAAAGGTACAAGGAGGAATAACAGTGGTTGACAACAATACATGTTGGATTAAAACAGATAGAAACAATTAAACGCAAAAATACGTTCCGAAATATATTTTAAATACCAAGTGTATGCGAGTGTGTGAGAGAAAAAATTATGTATTATAAGTAAATCGGTCATTTTTTTAAAAAAAACATGGACAGGTTTAGGAGAGAAACCCTGGGGGGGGGCGATTAATTTAAAAACTATCGGTTAGAATGAAACATTTAAAGTCATTTTGAAATGACTGGGGGAGGGCAATGCACCATGTCTTCCCCTTAAATCCACCCATAAAAGGGAATATGTTAAAAACAATATTTCGAGAAAAGCACTAAAAAGTATCTAAATAGTAATGTGCCTAAATACGTTTACCCATTTACATCATTGGCGACCCACATATTTCTTTTTAACAATGACCCTATCCCAAGTTTTCACTGAAAAATAGGTTTCGTTGAATTTACTTTATTTTTGGTCTTAGGCATCTCAGGCTCAGGCCGGGGTATTGGTGGCAAAAGGATGCGGAAGGTGTCGACCAGGGCCTAAGATGAAGGTACCATCCCTGCGTTTGCCTGGTGTGACTGAGGTAAATTCCTAAAACAAAAGTCAGACAGGATTGCCGGCAAGTGGGACTAAACCTCCAGAATTCAAAGCCAATGTTCTACCACTGAGCCACGTCTGCATGGTAGATGCATTTCGTGTGACACATTCAGAATATATGATAAATAACTCATTTTGCTGAAAATGGCGCATATCCCCTTTTAATAATCACCGATTTAATTGTTTGCTTAATTTGTTTTAATTTATTTAATCGGTTGTATAGGTATCTTTAACTGTTTTTTTAAACAATCTGAAAGACTCTGCGTAGATATATTTATGAGAAACCGGTAAAGAAGGTAGGGGCATGGTTCTTGGTGCCAATTCGTCATTCTATTGTGGAATTGAGTTGGCGGGACTAGGATAATTAGGACAGTCCGTGCGACTAGGGCAGCAACCTTTGAAGTCTCTCCAGATGCTGAAACGATAATCAGTGACTTTAGCTGTATAGGACAAGTTAACGAGATGAGACGATATAGGCCCGTACACGTTACCAGCTCTGGTTTTCCACAACTAAAATTATTTAAAACATTTTATAGAAGGCCCATAGGAACGGAAACTGTGGTTAGTGAAGCCTTGATCCTGAGGAAGAAAACGGACTGGGTATCAAGAATTCTGTTCAGTATTCAAGAGAGACTATTTATTTTTATTTCGTACGTTATTACACTTTCAATTGTATAAGTTTTATTTACTACATTCTTTTCGCTGTACTAGGACATTACACACAATCTTTTCGTGTAATAATGTTTACTCACTTGCTCTTTATTCATTCATACCTCTACCTGGGACGACCTTATAATATAGTGCCGCTGTTGTCCATACAATCAATTTTATCTCTGTCCTACATAGATCACAATTCTTAGCTCTTTAACACACTCCCCCTCTCCTTCCATACACACATACTACTGTATTAAAAATTCTCTGGGAAGTATGTAAACATTTAATGAAAACGCTTAAATAGGGCGAAATTGAAGGTCAGGCGTTTCGAATGTTTCTTCTGGATGTCTCCGGAATGTTATAATTTTCCTTTGACTCGTCTGGTCTGTTGGTTAGTTTGGTCAACACATAAATTTTGGTCCCTCACCGCGAATGGAACTTAAGATCCTACCCACGAAAGGTGAAAGCGATAGGCGTTACAGGATGTGCAAGCTGATGTATATGTTGCATAGTAAAATTCCAAAATTCGCCTTTTCGGAATGGGTTGTCATTTTGGAATTAGCCCTGCAAATTAGAGTATTTGTCATTAACGCAAGTTTTTTTAATTAGGTCAGGTAGCTTTGACCTTATTACAAAATTAATGTTTATCATGTAATTAGTTTATTCAATTGTGGGAGTTATTGCAAAGACTCATGACCCTTTGGGCTTATTAAATAACAACAAATCTACAAGTGCTTGGAGCATGTTGTTTACAACAGGGTCCTTTTTTTGTAAGGGGATAACCAACGCTGCCACCATGCTGGAGGCGATGGTGGCGTTTATTGGAGGAGTACAGACAAATGATAGTAGTCAGTTACATTTTACACACGTCTCTCGACCTTTTTCTACTTTGCGTGAACGGTAAATTAACCGTTTCCTCAACTCAGCATACTATCTCTGCTGAGAGTTTGAGATTTTGTTCCTATAAATAAAACTTTAGAGAATCGTATTAATAGTGCATTAACAGATATTCATCAATAATGTGTGTTTTAGGATTCTCGCCGGTATTTATTTGCTATTTCCACATCACCCTGTAGCTCCTTCCATGGTACATATACTTAATGGCTTTTGACCTGCTCTTTTATCTTCAGGAGACTGAATTCTAAACTTGTACAGAAAATAACGTAAGCCTAAAAATTTAAAGCAAGGTGTGGGACCTAAATGTTGAAGTCAGATAAACTACCACGGATGAAAATCAGATTCAAGAAAAATTGCCGTATGAGAGTACAATTTCATGTGAAATTGAAAGGATGCGAAGCCCCAAACCATATCAATGTTAGAAGTATCTAATCTTTATATTTTAGACTCAGGGATTCCAGAGATCAGACAAAATAACCATCTAAGTAGGAGATACTATTTGCTGGAGAAGAGTTTTAACCAAAGGAAGGAACACTAATGAAGAGTTGTTTGTTGTGATGCTACTTCACGAAGATATATTTGACACTTTGCCAGGTATAAGCATTCCGCAGGTCATAAAGAAAGAGGAAATGCTATTGGGATTGAAAATGAACACTTTTTGAGACCTGCTTTTCAAAATCTTGTATCTCAAGTAAAATGGTTAATGATGAAAAGACAAATCAATACGGAAACATTGTTGAATAATCAACAAATTCAAATAATTTCATTATTTGCAAATAAATAGCTGGTGAATTTCCAGGACTTTGCCTCCAAATTCTGTAAACTTTGGGCTTTGAAAACCGAGAACGCCGCCGAAGTTGCTATAGAATTGTTCCAAAGCACAGATTCAATTAAACGGAGGCAGGCTAGGAAATAAACTCCTCTGTTCCGTCTGTTAATTGTTATTAGCAGTGCCTACAATATTGGGCTCACTGTGTGTGAGAGGATACAGCATTAATATGTTCAGAGTGTTGCGTTACCGTCATCAGAATTTACTAAACTTTATTTTGAATTACTTGCGAAAAAGCTTACGAAAATCATTGAAGTAAGAGAAAAAACTATCAATGTTGGGAACGAGCACCTGATAAAATTGTTATCGGCCAACACCAAGTATGTAAAGCCCCACCAAAATAAATTTAATATGTTGTTCATTGTTCGTAAGAAATTTCAGTTTTAGAGTATGTGTCAGATTCAAAGGAAATGTGACATTCTAGAAACGTGATTTACTGGAAATTATTACCAGGTTTCTTGGGCAGAACCTACTGGAGATATTCCTAAAACAAAACCATACACCTTGGCCCGTGTATATCCATGACTAAAGAATCATAAATTATGAGTAAGTAGCCATTATTATGTTGAGGAAACAATGACAAACAGGTGCGCGTGTAAGAAGGTGAATCTGTTCAAATCCTCCACATGTCACGGCATTACGTCCCATAGAAACAATTAGAGTACTAGAAATGGTAGTTCAGAGAACTGTAGAAAAGAATTGCCTTGCATAGCAATCTTTCTCTTATACCTTAATACATGAAAGCCTTGTATTTTGTGTCTTTGACTTGGTTTACCACAAAACGTGAAATTACATTAGTGTGAGAATGAAATCGAATCACAAAGAACAACTTAAGTTTAAAATATTGATGTTGCAAATAATGTTAATGTAAAGGCATTAGAACCATAAACGATGTATCTAAATTGGTATGTTTTGGCAGAATCATTAGAAAATCTTCCAACAAGAGGATTCGTCCCGGTTCAATAAACATCTTCGACCTTTTGAAATATGCCCAAACGAGAATGAGCTAATTAGTCGTAAACAATCTAATTTGCGCAAAAATTAAACACCACCCTGGTTCATTGCAAACAGACCCAAAATAGCTAGGCTTTATAACAAATACCTTAAGATTTTATAATTTTACAGGCTGATTGCAAAATAACGTGGTCCATTGGAGAAAAACGGATTTTTCAATACGCTCACGATATATAAACAGGGTTTTCAGGAAAGATCATAACAAACCTCGGGTGTGAATGCTACATCGAAACAAGAAACAATGTTCCCATAAACATGAGTCGAATTCTGCGTCGTTTAGGAGATACAGCGTTGCCAACTGGGAGCCCAAAATTCGATGCCTACAGAGGGATAAAAATGAATAAGTTGCAATAAAGCAGGAACGATACACGAAGTGAAAATTTCGTTTGTAGGAAGTTTTTTCCAACAACATGGTGGATATCGTGTATCTCCTCTAAGGAGCACTAAAATTAATTTATTTAATTTACTGTGTTTTATGTGACATATCTGAATACCATCAAGTGTTTTACATAGGAAAGTGTTGTATATTTAAAATAATTATAAACGAAAAAAGATACAAAAAGTAGGAAGATTGTCTAAGGAGCAGCACCTAAGCGCAATTAATGCAAAATGTATCCCAGTGTTCACTGCAAACTGATTGCTTGTATTTTGAACATGTTGTTTACTCTTTTTATTTTTCATTAAGGCAATTCATTCACTTGCTTATTTGGGACTCCTGCTAGAATGCTCCACGGTAGCTGATAAATAACCTTCAATTCCGGAAATATTGCGGATACAAAACAGTTATTTCGGTACTTTTTTCAACAGAGGTTTGCAGACATATCTAAGCTTTCGTAAGCTGCAATTCAGTTCCTTCAAAAAGATCAATTTACATAGACTCTTTAATTTGTTGATTTCAGGAACAGTACAGTTTTTTATACCTTTCTTAGCAAACTCTTCGTCTTCAATTTCCGATGCAACTTCATTGTGTATTTCGATACCATATTTTTCGTTTTTAGAAGACATTTTTTCGCCACTGGACGAGGTATCATTTAAGGTTTTATTGCCGAAGTCAGCAAAGTTATTCGCTGTTACACAAGCAATCCCATAATGAAAACAAAGAGCGATAACAAACTTTGAATTGCTTCAGAGTTTTCTGCCAAACGTAAATGGTAAATGGGGTGACGTGCCACTTCAGAACTTCTCAAAAATAAAGTTACTTACTGGGCTCAACGAGACTATTTTGAGTGACTAATTTCATTGCGTTAGGAAAATAGCAGAGCTGACAAGTCAGTAGATTCATTGTTTCGTATAATGTGGAAACAGAAGTGGAACTATGGAGTGACGAATAACACCTGTTAAAATTCTAGGGTTAAAAATGAAATGACAAACTATGGGTTTCTCCTCACCTACACATTTTTACCTTTCGTTACAAATTAACATGATTATTCGTGGCAATACAATACTATAGAATAACATATTTTACATAACATCTAAAGTAGCACTGTCTACAAATGAAATTTACTAATACATTCATAAGAGCGTTTATTAAATTACTTCAAGTGATGAATATTTACGACATACTAGAGTTACATTAAGAGATGAAGTATTGTAAGGTGGTTGTACACTTCGCACAAAAATAATTGCAATAGCGAGCGCCGTAGAGCTAGGCCACACAAATGGCACATTCTTATCCCATAATCGTGTCTGTTAAACAGAGGTCCTCTTTATCCTGCCTTGACCTCGCCTATACTAAAATCAGCATACATCATGAACGCATTTTATGTTTTCAAAATATACATTTATTAGTATCGATAAAATGAAAGAATAAAAGCGAGACGAATCAATATACATAAGTTATGGATCGAGAAATTGAAACACATACAATGAAAAATTAAAACCGACGGATGTCTGTTAGACCAAAGCAGAGAAATAAGAGAGAGAGAGAGAGAGAGAGAGAGAGAGAGATAATGGGAGAGAGAAGAAGAAGAAGAAAAGGGAGTACAGATAAAAATATGGATTTTCAAATATGGAAATTCAAAGGTGCACTCTAGGGGGTAGGTTTGAAAATGGCTTAGGACAGTTTTGAACTCATCCTTAATTTTATTACAAGATCATTTAATTTCTTAGTAAATGCTTCTAGATACAAATACAGAAGCAGAAGAATTTAAACTAAAGTTTTACTAACATTACAAAGAATATAAACTACGCAGTTGTTAATAAACGTTGAACTTACTTGATTGCTTGTTTTTTTATTATTATTATTGGGTTTATGAGGATTGCGTAAACATTAGGCTTGTATAAACTTTGAACTCGTATAAATTTTGTTAAACATTTTACACATAGCATAATTGAAATGCTTTAACACTGTTGATATGTTGCAATCTAATTTTTCTTCTCAATAGTAAGTTTTAGCTGTAGGGACATAAGCTGCTACCGTGTTCAAATCTATCCTACTCTTTTTGTTCAGAGCTGCCCCAGTACGTCCAATTACGCACATTTTGTTATTATGGAAGAAGGAGAAGGGTTACCAGAAAGCAACAAGGACAATTTAATGCGCGAATGAGAATAGTTACTTCGTGAGTTAACATGGAAAGATATGCTACAGTTCTCTTCTCTCCAGAAGCTTACAATCTCTGAGATGAAAAACTTTGGTAAACTTTAGTTTTATATGAGCCTGTCTAGTAACTTTAGACTTCGGCAAGTCACGATTCACCTTTAGCTGTTAAAATCCACACCCATGCCACTGCCGGGACTCGAACCCGGGACCTTCGAGTCGATGGCCTACCGCCGCGACCGCTCTCTATCTCTGACTTTGGTACCCACAAATTACATCAAGTACCATACTTCGCCAGGTAACGTACACAAATGGTGAAAACAAATGACAACTATGATGCATGAATTTTGTAATTTAGAAATGTTGGACAAAAAAAATCGTTTTATAAATTAAAAGTGCTTCAAGTTCAAATGGGTCCCCTGTCCCTACTCATGGACCCCACCCCGAAATTCCGGTTAATTTGCAAAACAAAAAGTATAATTTTAGGCGTAATTATCTATATTTAGGGTTCATTTTGAAATTAATACAGAAAATTTGACAACCGCCGCGATCAGGACTCAAACCCGGATCTCCCAGTTGCTGGCCGGGTATGCCGTCCATTACACCAGCATGGCACGTTAACTCTCTGTGTATATAGACAACTCCTTACACCTTAACAATCTTCCAGTTCCAGCATCTGGTTACGAAGTCAAGACATCCATTTCAAGATTTTTATTGAGGAATTTGTTCTGCAATCGCGTAGTTCGAAATAATATATGTAATTCATTTTTTCACAAGAACCTTGTGTTAGGTAAACATCGAAATTAATACAGAAAAAAATAACAACTACCCGGTCGGCAATAAATGAATGCAAATGTCATGTCTTTGAACCTTGCCAATGTAATAGTATAATGTATATTTTGTATAATAATAATAATAATAATAATAATAATAATAATAATAATAATAAT